>VDFB02051118.1:0-39892 GCA_007258455.2 Sequoia sempervirens
GTATTTATATTGTAGTTCTGAGATGCAGGTTGAGGTCAATGGTGATAATACAACTCCTATCTATAAGTTCTTGAAATCAAGCAAAGGTGGCCTTTTGGGTGAAAATATTAAGTGGAACTTTACCAAGTTTCTGGTGGACAAAGATGGAAATGTGGTTGATCGATATGCTCCAACTATTTCTCCACTGAATATTGAAGTACTTGACAATCTGTCTTTTGTAGCTTCATACCATATACATACTTTCTCACAATGATTAATTATTTGGTATTCTGCTGCATGTCAATCATAATATTTTTGAACAATGAATGTTTGATGTGGTAATAAGATACATGTCTTACGACATACACTAATTGTATCAATGGGTTATTTTCCTAATGGTTAGCAGATCAGATCAATAATATTAAAACCCAATGAAACTATGAAATACAATGAAAGAAAGTAATAAAACTGATTATACCAGATAATGCGTGAAGTCTTCATGATTCATTTCCAAAGCACCTTCTAGCTCGTAATGATTGTATGATGATTGCCCTCAAATTTGTATGAGCAAATGATGGTGATCATGCCCTCTGCAAATTTTGAAGGATTTGAATGACATATAATGCCTATGAATAAGTAATCAAATTAAACAAGCTAATTGCATGTAAAATCTAAGCATAAACATGTTAGAGTAATGAAGTTGTCCCAAAAATGTGAGCAAAATTGGCATTTTATAGAAAATACAATTTTGGGCGGATGAACGAGATTGAAAGTTGACAAAGCCTAAAATCAGTGGTTGAGATTTCATGTGATAATCCCTAATTAGGGTTAGGGAAAAATTATTAAATGAGTAGTCAAGATGTCATTTGAGAAAATCAAATTAGTGGTCAAGAATAAATGTGATAATTATCTAAAAAGATAAAAGATTTTCAAAAATCAAGAAGATAAAGACTACTTGATTTGTAAGATTCGAAAAATCAAGAGGATAGAAGTTGAATTGAAAAGCAGATTTGGAAAATCAAGAATTTGTTCAATTACTTGTTTTTTGGAAGAATATTATCTTTTTGAATTAAATTAATTCAAAATGTGGATTTTGTGTGACAGTAAATAATCGATTTTCAGATTATTTACTAAAAGGAAGTGACAGTTAATAATGTGAGATCATTTTAAATAATTAATTTATTTAAAATGAGGGAAATATTAAATTAGGCAATTAAATAATTAAACATAATTATTTAATTTAGAGGATTATGATAGATAATTAAATAAATTAATAAACTCATTTAATTATTAGAATTAGTGACATATAATAAATATATAAAACTCATTTATTTAATAGGAAGACATAAATGAAAAAAGGTAATTAAATAAATTAAGAAATTTATTTAATTTAAGAAGATAATAGATCCTTAGTGACGTATTGAATAAATAAATATAATTTATTTATTTAATAATCATGAAGAATACAACAGACATTAATTAATTAAATAATTATGAATTATTTAATTAATAGTCGAATGTGGACCAAGGACATAATTAAATGTCATAATTATGCTAGGACAAAAGTGGTAAATTAGAGCTTGCAGGCCTAGGTCATTTTTAAGTGTCTACATTTTTCCCCTCTTTGTCATAATGTAGCATGTCGCATTGTGACAAAGAAAATAAGTCAAAAATATGCCCCAATGAAAAATAGTATGAGGAAGAATGACGAGGAGATAGCGGTATGCCCCCTCGAGAGGACAATCAGGTTCCAAGAACATGAGTGTTCTCTCAAAAAATAGATGAGAAGACTAGGAGACGACGAGACAAGAAAGTGTTAGTGCAAAAGATATGGATGATGAAGATGCAGACTAGATGAAATGTTAGAGGGGAAACAAAGAAGGGTGGGATGGGAAAAGAATCCTTCAACATTTTCCAAAGTACTAATAGTCGTTGCTCAAATCATCATTGGGCAGTAAAAAATGACACAAATGGACAAAAAACACCCTGATATGATGTAGCCCAAGGTGTGCAAGGTCATCCACTTGAAAAATAGATAGTCACAGACAAGGAATGTCCTAACTCATACTAAGGGCCAAGTTGCCCTAGTCTTTTTGCCAAGACAATCCCCAAGCATAGAAAGACAAATAAAGACAATAAAGACGAGTCATGAAACATTATTGCTCCTCTAAATCTTATTGCCAGGACATCCTTGAGGAACTAGCAACATGATTTCCAAAAAGAGACAAGACAAGACAATCATCATGATACGTCGTTTCTTTTCTAAATCATGTTTCTAGGACATCATTAAAAAACTAGCAGCATGATGAAAAATCAAGCCAACCATCATGATACATCCCTGCTTTTCTAAATCTTGTTTCCAGGACATTGTCAAAAAACTAGTAACATGACAGTCCAAAAAGACAAGACAATCATCATGATATGTCATTGCTTTTATAAACCCTGTTGCTAGGACATTGTCGAAAAACTAGTAACATGATGAAAAATCAATCCAACCATCATGATACGTCGCTGCTTTTCTAAATCCTGTTGCCAAGACATTGTCAAAAAACTAGTAACATGATAGTCCAAAAAGACAAGACAAAACAATCATTATGATATGTTGCTTCTTTTCTAAATCCTATTACCAGGACATCATTGAAAAACTAGTAACATGATGAAAAAACAAGCCAACCATCATGATACGTCACTGCTTTTCTAAATCTTGTTGCTAGGACATAATCGAAAAACTAGTAACATGATGAAAAATCAAGCCAACCATCATGATACGTCGCTGCTTTTCTAAATCCTGTTGCCAGGACATTGTCGAAAAACTAGTAACATGACAGTCCAAAAAGACAAGACAAAACAATTATCATGATACGTCACTGCTTTTCTAAATCCTGTTGCCAGGACATCGTCAAAAAAATAGTAACATGATAGTTCAAAAAGACAAGAGAAAACAATCATCAAGATATGTCACTGCTTCTTTAAATCTTGTTGCCAGGACATTGTGGAGAAACTAGTAACATGACAATCCAAAAAAAAGAAAAAAAAAAGATAAAGATAAAATAGGACAATCATCGTGATACGTCGCTGCTTCTCTAAATCCTATTGTCAAGACATCACAGAGAAACTAGTAGCATGATGAAAAATCAAAGACAAAATACTAAGATATGTTTGCCAAGTGTTTTCCTAGTATGTCTGAATGTCGAGTGTTGTAAATGTCGAGATGCCAGTTGTGAAGGTTTTGATGATGCTGAGATGACAAATTCCAAAGATTTTCAAATTTAGGAAGGACACATCCTGAATGATGCTGATGTTGGGAGGATCGATCCTTTAAATGTAAAGAGGATCTCTCAAAATGCTAGATGACAGTGACAATTCCTAGGGAGGACACATCCTAAGGCATAAATGATAGAGGTTGTTCTTTAGAAAGAGACATCTGAAAAATAGTCAAGAGTTGATAGTTTGACTGGTTATGATAATTTGACTTGTTTTGACTATGTTTGATTGAGTTTGACTACATGCTAATGTTGACATGCTGATTTGCATGACATGTTTATTAAAGGATTGCCAAAGTTTGTTTTTATTGTTTTGAAATGACCTGTTTGACTTGAAAACCTTTTGATGTGTGTGCCAATATAGTGCCAAGAACCCTAATGGACTAACCTAGTGCACCTCGGGGGCTCATTGACAGATGGCCTTGCCTACGTCATGCACTCAGAGACTTCGTAGTTCAACAGGACCAATGAATTTGTCTTGATGACCAAAGATTGAGTCATGATTTTATTTTGACAAACATAAAAGGATTGACCTAATGCCTCAAGGACTCACAGATGATTCTTGCCTACGTAGCAAATGCACAAAGACAACGTAGTTTGGACAAATGACAAAAGACTGATTGATTGACATGATGGAATTTTGACGGGAAATGACTTCATTTTGCGTTCTCGAGACAGTTTGACATTTGTTGGGGTTTCTTCAGGACGTTTTCAAATTTTTAGGTCTTTCTTTATTGTTTTATGTCTTTCTTCAAGACTTTTTTTTTATGTTTTTTGTTTTTTTAGGACATTTTATGATGTTTTTGGTCTTTTTTCAGGACTTATTTTTTTCAATGTTTTTTGTTTTTTTGTTTAGGAAATTTTATGATGTTTTTGGTCTTTTTTCAAGACATGTTACAATTTTCAAAACCATGTGCGATACCCATTGGAGTCACATGATAAAAATTTTCCCCTAGTCATGTCCAAGATATGCGTGGGATGCTGGAGGGACAGTATGTAGGACTTGATGTCAACTATTTGTCAACCATGAGAGAAAGGTCTAATGTCATGGCGAATGTCATAGTGGTGCTAGAAAATGTGTTTCATAATAGGCCAAGATAGGTAAAGTGACAGTAGATGGCCGAGCAGTGATTGACTATGCATGGCGCCTATTTACTAGGTTTTCGCCATGGTACTTATCCAAAGTGCCTGTTTGTCAGGTTTTCACTATTGGAAAAATTGTTTGTCTTTACTATTTTTGTCATTTTTTTATTTTTTTGGTGTCACCAAGATGCGTGTTTGCCAAGTTTTCATTAGGGTGACAATTTTTATATTTTTCAATTTTTTTTGTATTTTTAAGGTTTTCGGGTCGACTTTCTGATGCTATGCATAGAACTTCCAAAGATGTAGACTGTTAATAGGCTCTGTTAGTTGTTCACCATCTAGAGTAGCCAACTGATATGCTCTAGAACCAAAAGAGGATATGATGATGTAAGGACCCAACCAGTTTGGTTCAAACTTGCCTAGCTTTTCTCTATCAACCTGATTCTTAGGGTTCTGCATGAGGACTAGGTCACCAATGTCAAACTTCCTGACCATGAATTTCTTGTTGTAACTATGACATAGATGGTTCTGATATGCTTGCAGATAGTTTAGGGAATTATGCCTTCTTTCCTCTAGCATCTCTAGCTCATATAGGCATGCCTATCTGTACTCCTCATCATCAGTTAGACCTTTCAGGGAGACTCATAAAGAAGGAATTTAAACCTCAATGGGCAAGATGGCCTTAGCTCCAAAGACTAGGGTGAATGGATTGGCTCTTGTGGGTGTGCGAATGCTAGTGCGGTAAGCCCATAAAGCAAGATTGAGTTGAATATTCCAGTCATGACCAACGTCATTGACGGTCTTTTTTAGGATTTTAACCATGGTTTTATTAGATGCCTTAGCTTGACTATTTCTTTATGGGTAATATAGAGAGGAAAAATGATGTTGGATATGAAATTTCTCACATAACTCACAAACGCCTTGGTTTTTAAAGGGACGTCCATTATCAGTGATGATGGATTGCGGAAGACCATACCGACAAATGATGTAGTTAAGAATGAATTTGAAGATTTGTTTTCTGGTTATGTACATCAGGGGGATGGCCTCGATCCCCTTTGTAAAATACTCAGTGGTGGTGATGATGAATTTGTGGCCATTGGATGAGGTAGGATGGATCTTTCCCACGAGGTCAAGTCACGCTTGTGTGAAGAGCCAAGGAGAAGTGATTGACTAAAGTTCTTGTGCTGGAGCATGAATCAAATTGCTGTGAACCTAACATTGGTGACAAGTCTTGAAATATTCTAGTGCATCTTTCTTAATGGTTGGCTAGTAGTACCCAAGTCTTGTTATCTTCTTGGCCAAAGTAGGACCACTCAAATAAGATCAACATATACCCTCATGTACTTCGTGTAAGGTAGCTCATGCTTCATTGGTGTTGAGACATCTAAGGAAGGTGTCATCAAAATTATGACAGTAAAGGGTGTCGTTGACGATGGCATATCTGGCGGATTTTTGAATAAAGGATGTTTTCTAGTTATTGGAAATATTGGGTGGAAGGGTTTAGGTCTTGAGGTAGTCATGAATGTCTTGGTACTAGGGAGAATCAGGACCAACAAGTTTGAAGACCATCTCTGATTCTAGAATATCATAGGCGGAGACCAACAGTTGTTCTATTAGGAATTCCAGTTGAGGCATATTGCTCAGAATGTCAAGGAGAGAGCCGATTGTAGCCATGGAATCTGTTGCCTTGTTTTGTGTTCTTGGAACTTGCTCAAAAGTCACCATGTGAAAGTATGTTTGGAAGCTATCAACCATTCATTTGTAGGGAATTAGCTTCTCATCCTTAGTGTCATAGTCATCATTAACTTGGTTGATGACTAACTAAGAATCCCATAGACATGCAGTGCTCTGATTTTTCACTTTATTGCCATTCTAAGTCATGTGACCAGTGCCTCGTATTCTACCACATTATTCGTATAGGGGAAGGCTATGTGGAAAGATTTAGGAATGAAATATCCTTGAGGGGTGATAAATAGTATTCATGCCCCCGATCCATGATTAGTATGAGATCCATCAAAGTATAGCCTCCAATATGACTTGGGTTCCGTATGGAATATTGAATCATCTGGGAAATCTACCACTAAGGGGTGATCACTTTGTATAGGTGCATCCGCTAGTTGGTCTGCTATGACTTATCCCTTTATTTCCTTTCGCTCTACATATTGGATGTCATATTCACTCATAATCATCACTCATTTTTCCAGGCGTCCTATTAATGCTGCATGACTCAATAGATATTTGAGGGGTTCAATCTTTGCTACCAACTATCTCATGGTTCAACATATAATGTCTTAGCTTCTGAGCTATAAAGACAACTGCTAGACAAGCACATTCAATTGATGTTTAATTTAGTTCATAGCCGACCAGCATCTGACTAATATAATATATGGCCCTCTCTTTCTCGTCATGGTCATTTTGTTCTAGTAATTCCCCTAGTGCTGAAGTAGTGGCAGAGATGTATAAAGTTAAAGGCTTTCCTTGAATGGGAGGCATAAGGACGGGCGATGACAGTAGGTAGTCTTTGATTATTTGAAAGGCCTCTTGGAATTTATCTATCCATAAAAAATGGATTCCCTTGCACTGAAGATATTGGAATGGTTGACACTTGTCGGCCAATTATGCTATATGAAGTTCTGAATAGATTGTACCTTGCCTTGTAATGTCCTGAGTTCACTTATCCCTCTAGGAGGAGGCATATCCATAATGGCTTTGACTTTGGCTGGATCAACCTCAATGCCTCTTTGAGAAACTATGTATCCCAAAAAATTTCTAGATGTTACGCCAAAGATGCATTTCTTAGGATTTAGTCAGACCTTATATTCTTCTAGTCTCTTGAAAGTTGTGGTCAACACTTTTAGATGGTCTTTTCTTGTTACTGATTTATCCAAAAGATCATCCACGCAATCTTCCATTATTGTATACATCATGTTATGAAAGATTGTGGTCATAGCCCTCTAATACGTGGCACCTGCATTCTTGAGCCCAAAAGGCATGACATTCTAGCAGTATGTACCCCAAGGATAAGTAAATGTTGTTTTATGTTGATCTTCTAGGGCAATACGAATTTGATTGTATCCTAAGAAACCATCCATGAGGGACATCATCTCGTATTCTGCCATGAGGTCGACTATGATATCTATATTTGGTAACAAAAAGTCATCTTTTGGAAATGCTTTGTTTAAGTCCCATAAATCTGTGCAGATGTGGATCATCCCATTTGGCTTTGTTACTGATACCAGGTTAGATATCCATTCAGCATAATCAATAGACCGTATGAACCTGGCATCTAGAAGTTTCTTCAACTCATCTTTGACTAATAGAGCAACCCGAGGATGCATTTTGTGAAACTTCTATTTTATTGGCTTGAAATTTGGAAATAATGGAAAGTGGTGCAAAACAAGTTCTAGATCTAATCCTAGCATGTCAACATAGGACCATGTGAAGTTGATTTTACGGTTTGCAAAAAATTTGTGAAATTCCAGTTTTTCTTCTTCAGTAAAGGATGTGGCAAAGAGGCCATTTTGGGATCTTCTACTATTGATATGTTGACTTCTATGGTTTCCTCTATGAGCACAGTTGATTTCTCTTGAGTTATGGGAAGAATGTCTAGTCCTCCATCTTTGGGCGCCTCAGAGAGGTTTTCACCCACAGATACGACCTTTATTTTTACTTTTTTTCATTAGAAGGTGTCTTTCAGTTTTCACCTAAAGACATTTCATTTTTTGTCTTATTTTTACTTTTCATTTTGTGACTGGAGGATGGAGTAGTCTCCCTGAAGTAAGCTACACAATCTAGATCAATGGTGAATCCTACCTTGTGATCACCATTGGGTATGCCCTCACGTAATCCCATAAATTCTGCAATGGCCTCATCATTCTAAAAGGTGTCTTGAATTGGTGGGCCTTGTTGGTCCCAATCAATTAATTGTAGGTAGATTAAGGAAATTCCATCATCGGCATTGGTGAATTGCAGGGAGGAGGCAAAAAGCATGCATACAGATTCAGAGATATTGAAAATGAAGCTATCATCATCCAATTCCACATCAAACTCTATCCAATATTCCGCTTCACTTGAGTCATACTTGTTGGTAAAATAAAGCATGAAGGAGTCAGAGTCATGGTTTTCAGTGTCATGTGGTAATTTAGATGGTTAAACTGGTATGTCATGATGAGGACTGATGGGGTCAGGGGAAGACTCTATCTTGTCATTGTTCCTTGGGCCTTTGGGATTGTGATTATTCGATGCTTGATCGATTTTAAAAGTTTGCTAGAATCTTTGTTCAAAGGTAAGTTCCCCAGTTTCAAGGAACAAGTCATCGAGACAACAGACACTTAGGTATCATTGGGAACCAAATTACCATTCATGGGAGTCAGATTTGGTGAAGGTTTCCTTAGCGGTCTTGAAACTTTTCGAAGCATGCACGCTCTGACTCAAAAGTCCACTGGTACGTCGATCGTCATTGTTGGGAAATCCATCCCTAATCCAAGAAATTTTGGTCTTTCAAAAAACATCAAAGGTTCTTGTAGTCCTATTTTGTTTTTACCAAGGCCACTAGTACCGTTGTAGCCTTTTTCCTTCATCATGTAATATCCTTTGCCGTATATATGGACTGGTAAAGGGGGTAAGGCTTCCATTTCTTTGTAGATCCATCCTAATATGTCAGTGAGGTCCTCGTTGCTCATGTCTCCCCATCTTAAAAAAAATGTTTTTGGTGGAATTTTAAACATTACTTTAGGTTCCATTCTGAAGCATGGACAACCATAGACGTGAGGAGACTTGGGTATTGTTGTGATGCTATATGTTGTACTTAGTTTGAATTCTCCACAACCTAGGTCCTAGATATTTACATTAGACTCAACTTTAGGAAGTGAAGGAGATGGTGGCATGGCAGAAGATGTTGATGGAGTGGAAGTGGATGATGATGAAAGTGTGGATGGGTCAATGTATTTGGAAGAAGAAGGACTAGGAGCTTCCCGGTTGATGGGCACTTAGTTTTCAGAAATACCCCTTAGGTTGGTACAATATTGAAAAGGGTTGGGGTCTCCATATATGGTGATTTCTGTGCCGTCAAATAGGAATTTTAGGCATTGGTGAAATGTGGAGGGCATGGAATTTAGGGCATGAATCCATGGGTGACTGAGCAATATGTTGTCAGGTAATTCCAGATCTAGGACCTAGCAAGTTTTGTTGATAATCATTGGCTTGAGTTTGATAGGAAGAGAAATAACGCTTCTAGAAGAACGTTCCTCATCATCATATGCTTTTATAACTATGCTCTTTGTAGGGTCCATGCATGCATCAGAAAATACTAGAGCCTTAACAATTTGTAATGAGCATATGTTCAATCCTGCCCTGCCATCTACTAAAACTCTTCTAACCTTGTGCTTATGGATGAAAGTTTCAATATGTAATGCATCATTATGGTTGGTCTTGGGTGACGAGTAATCTTGATCAGAGAAGGTGACATGGTGAGGTGTATTGAGGTATCCCACCATGGTATCAAATTGGTTAACATCAATATCCTTAGGGACAGATGACTCTTGTAGAGTTTTATCTAGTATAGCCTTATGCGTGGGAGAAATGTGAAGCAACTCAAGTATGGAAATTGGTGCAGGGGTCTTGCATAACTGATCGATAAGGTTAAATTGACTCTTAGGTTGCCACTACTTTGTGGATGAGCCAGGTTGTGATGGTTTAGGTGATGGACCAGCTATGGTGATCTTAGGTTTCCTAGCAAGAGGCAAACCAACTATGGTGATCTTGTCACTTTGAGTAGTGGCGTTGCATTGAGGTGCTCTTTTGACTATCATGGTGTATTCATCATTCATTCAGACATTGTTAACAATAGGTCCACCTGAATAGTCATACTTTGTGCTAGTGTAATTGGCTTGATTATTGTTTGTCTTAGGACCTAATGTGGAAGCATTGTTAGAACCATGGTCTTGTAGTGGGTTCTTACGGATGGTATGGTCAGCATTTGATGGAAATTGTGGGCCACCCAATTTGATTATTCAACTTTCAATAAGGTCTTGCACAATATTTATGAGTTGTCAACAAGATGATGTCTTATTAGCCCGGTGGAACTCACATAATGCATTATCATCCCACCATGATGGTTTAAATTTCCCTCGGTCATACGGTTTTGGTTCTTCAAGTGTGATGAAACCATTTTGGAGGAGCTTCTTAAGGATATCCTCAATTGGTTCTCCCAAAGAAGAGTATGTTCATCTTTTTGGGAATTGTCTTGTCTAACGGTATTGTCCTTGACATTGATTTTTTTGACCATTTTGGTTGTTTGGTGTGGTATTGGTGGGGGGTGTCAATATTGTCTGTGGTTTGTTTGTAGTTGAACCCCTTTTAGAGCCAATACAGGACCCATAGTGTTTACAACCTTGGCATCGACAACACCGTCATTGGTAACATGTTTATTGTTGACACAATACTTGTTTTTGTCAGTGGGAGGATTTTTGTTTGTGTTTTTAGGACCATATTTTAGCTCTCCTTTTGCAATAAGAGCTTTCTTGATCTGGAAACCCTTTTCGACTAGGTTTGTGAAAGTTGTGCAACAATGCACTTGCAATCCATATTTTAAGGGGCCTAGAAGTGTTTGAATGAACATGTCAACCTTTCCTTTTTTGGGTAAGTTGATGTGACAACGACTAGCTAGACTTCTCCATTTTTGGAAGAATGGGATGAAAGTTTCACCAGCATCCTCTTGTGTGAGAGTACATAAGCTAGTAATAGAGGTGTCCATGTCAATGTTGTACGAGTAATTTTTTATGAATTTGTGTTTAAGTTCATCCCATATTTGAATATCCTTTTGAGTGGAGAACCATTCAAGGGCATGACTTGTAAGACTTTTAGAAAAGAGTCTCATCAAGTATGTTTGTTTGTAGGCGATGCCCATACAGTTGGTCACAAATTCTCAGGCATGTTCGATAGGATTTTTCTTTCCTCTGTATTTGGTGAAATTTATTGACACATATCTCGAAGGAAATGGAGGCATGTATAAGTTCACGTCAAAGGGATATATGGATAAGTCATATGACACTTGTGATTTATTGTCAGATATTTGCATGTTTTCTATGGTCTTTTATAAATCCATTAGTTTACTTCACAAGGTATTGATTATAGGATTATTTGTGGAATCATACATTGGATTGATTGGTACACCATGTGTCCCCATTTGTTGTGAAGGGATATTGGTGTTTTGTTGAGGGATATGTTGTTGTGACATGTATGATGTGTTTTGGTTTGTGTGTTGTTGGTACTAAAAGTTTGGATTGGGGACATGTTGATGGGTATGAATATGGGATGAATATGTTGGAATATTTCCTCCAACCATTTGAGTCAAGATTTGGGGAATATGGTGACCCTTGATATTTTGGTGTCCGATGGATACCATAGGTTGTGTGTTTTGATTACCTTGTCCAAATTGTTGTGATTGTACAAGGGCAATGTTCATATTTTGTCCTTGGGAGGGGTTGGCATTAAACTATATTGACGTGATAACATTTGGTTGTGGTCCGTGAATAAATACATGTCGTTTATTTCCTCCCAAAGGATTAAGTGAGGTACCAATGAGAGGATTTGATGAGGATGCACTCATGGTACTAGATGTAGTTGTAAATGGAGGATTTGAATGGCTTGATGATGCCCCCATGACAGTAACCAAAGTGGTGAATAGGGGATTGGAATAACTTGCCCACATTTCTAAGGACCCAAAGGTGTTTCCAATAGATTGTGACGATGTTGTGGACATTGTGGGAAGTGTGATGGGTTGTGTTCCTCCAATGGATGTTGCGTTGATGGAATTGGAACTATTTTAAATGTTGGAGGTAATACTCATGGTAGTTATGACAGTTTGCGAGGTGGTGTCAAAAAAGGTATTCTTGTGTTGTTTTTAGGTTGACCATTATTGGACATGTTGTTCGTATTGTCAACATTATGGTCGGGTGATGTCAGTCTCAAAGTACTAAGGTCGAAGCCACGTGGTAACTTAACCCCTTGGTCCAAAAGCATGGGTAAATACCTTTGAGGGTAATGTAAGAATAAGTCTTCCACAAAGGTGGCTACCTCAGGATTTTGTGCTTCCGCTTCTAGGTCCTCTGCGTATACATGTCCTTGTTGGTCTCTTTGTATGAATGGTTCAAGTGGAGTATGTGATGAGGATAGTTTGTTCATGGAAGATGGTATGTTTGTGTTGCTGAATGGGTCAGAATAAGTCCAGTTGTGGTTTATGTCCCAAATGTTATTGTGGATGTTGGGATTGGAATCTTGTCCAAAGTTTTCCATTTGTCATTTCTTTCTTTGGAGTCTAGTTTCCACCATAAAAGAGAATTTCTCAAATGAGAATGATGAGTAAATGCAAGGATGACACTAGTCTATGATTTTGGATTTTTAGTGATAAAGGATGACAATGCAAGACTATGTTTTTGGATTTTGTCTAAGGATTGAGATGATTAATGCAAATTCTAGGTTCAAAATGAGGACTAGGATGGACTATATTTAATGCAAAGTCTAGGTGCAAAATGACAACTAGGGTGAATAGTATCAATGCAAAGTCTAAGTTCAAAATGAGGACTAAGATGGAAAATGAAAAGTTTAAGTTCAAAATGAGGACTAGGATGGAAAATATTTGGAGAAAGGTTTTCCTAACCACACTAAACTTAACTTATGTCTCAATTTTGGTTATCGAAAGGACTTGCTAAGGGGACTAAGTGACAAGGTCAAAATGACAAGTGAGCCTCCCTAACTAGACTGTTGAGTTGTAGGTTCTCACAAAAAGGACAATGAACAAAAAGAGGAATACTGACTAAGTCCCAATATAACCTAGTTTTGAAAACAATGGTTTTGAAATATGTGGAGAGTTTTCCTAATCCAAAGTTTTCCAAGATGAAATCTAAGGACAAGTTTATGCTAGAAATGACGATTATGACACCTAGGGAATGCAACTAAAATTTGGGAATTTAAACCTATGGTCAAAATGCAAGCTAGTGAATGCACATGATGAATGTTTTGAGCAATTTCAGTTCTAGTTTTTGATAGAGACCTTTTTGAAAAGATATTTGACAGTAGGCTAAGATGTTTGGACTCAGATTATGGTCTGTGATAGTGTTTATTTTTCCTCCAAGAAAATGCATCATTTCAGGTTGCAAATGTGTTGTAGTGATCAAATGCGTCTTTTCAGATGGAAAATACAGTGTGGTTTTGCAAATGTGGCTTTACAGATTGTAATTGCAACTTAAGTTAGCAAATGTGGCTTTTTAGATTGCAAATGCATTGTAAGACAGGTGAATGCAGTGTTTGGAGCAGGAAATGTGTTTTACTAGAATAGATGCATTGCAAAGACTGTCAAATGTGGTGTGACAAAGTGAACATGGTTTAACAAATGCGGTGTAGAAGATAAAAAGTCAACTTTTCAGATGTTTTGGTGAAAACCCGAATTGCTTAAAGTTTGACAGTTTGTTTCCAGATGTTTGAATGTTGTTTGTTTCATTTCAGTATCAACAAACAATTGGAAAACATGATATTTTGAATTGTAATCAAACACACAAGAGAACAAGTATGATCCTATGGTTAAGCCAGGACAATATCCACTAGATTCCACGTGGGTTTCCCCAACCGCATATCAGTAGCATGTGAATTCATAAGCTTGGCTGCAATGGCTCCCCCTTATAGTGCACTCTCTTTTCAAGCCAACCAAACTTCCAACCCCCATGAAACTCCCATGGCAGATTGATCACCTCTACTACAAACTACAAAGATGTGGATTCCTTCACACCGACCAGTGTTGCGCTAGCAAATAGAAGGTTTTTGGCTACTAAACAATGGTGTTTAATTCGAGACCCCCATTTGAGTGGGCATACATGGGGCACAAGATTAATCTCTGATTAGGAGGCACTCCAGCTTGAATAGGTTAAGCTCAACAGGGTTTTGGGGAGTACTACTTGGTCCGTATGATACATCTACACTAGTAATCTTAGGTTTTCCCTTAAGATTCACATTTATATACCGATCAGGGGTATCTTGGCCTTAGCTCCATTACTAGTTTGAGTCACCTAGAGGTGATGAAATCCCCTAGAAGGCCCAATTTCTAGAGGAAATAACCATTTCTCTTACACCCAAGATTGCATGATTGTGCAAGGGGAGAGGATACTATGATTATTGCATTAGGGTTACACAAAAATAAAGTGGGTCTGGCTTTCTGAACACCTAGTTTGCACAGGGTGAGAGCATAGTCACCTACCACTTTCAAACATAGTCAGATAGAATTGAAAGCATGTTCATTTTATGTGCACCAAAAGAAATATTTTCTATTCTAAAAAATAACAAACACAATGTTTTGAAATAATTCTTAGACACTTGAATCTACAAAAAAAACTTGTTAGGAGTTCAGGAAAATGCGTCACAACAAAGTGAATGCATCACTTTGTGCAACAAATGTGGCGTGAGCCTACGTTCTGGTTGCTGACAAGAAGATGCATTGATTGAATGTTCAAATGTGTCTCAATTTGTTAGATGTGGCATTCCTAACTACAATTGCAGTGTAATAGAGTGATTGTGTCATTGTAGCTTTCAAATGTGTTGCGACGCAGTGGATGCAGCTTGATAAAGCATGAATGCATCATTCTGATCCTATACCTAAAAAAATGATAGAAAACAGAAAACCGTATGGAAAGAAAAAATAACAGAGTCGAGTTCACCAATGTATCAATGGGTTATTTTCCTAATGGTTAGCAAATTAGATCAATAATATTAAAACCCAATGAAACTATGAAATACAATGAAAAAAAGTAATAAAAACGATTATACTGGAGATAATGTGTGAAGCCTTCATGATTGATTTCCATATTAGCACCTTCTAGCTCGCAGTGATTGTATGATGATTGCCCTTAGATTTGTGTGAGAAAATGATGGTGACCATTCCCTATGCAAGTTTTGAAGGATTTGAATGACAAATAATGCCTATGACTATGACAAATGACTATAATGACTTTGAATAAGTAATCAAATTAAACAAGCTAAGTGAGTGTAAAATCTAAGCATAAACGTGTTAGAGTAATGAAGTCCAAAAAATGTGACCAAGATTGACATTTTATAGAAAATGCAATTTTGGGCGGACATATGAGATTGAAAGCTGACAAAGCCTAAAATCAGTGGTCAATAATTCATGTGACAATCCCTAATTAGGGCTAGGGAAAAATTATTAAATGAGTGGTCAAGATTTCATTTGAGAAAATCAAATCGGCGGTCGAGAATAAATGTGATAATTATCTAAAAAGATAAAAGATTTTCAAAAATCAAGAAGATAAATACTGCTTGATTTGTAAGATTCGAAAAATCAAGAGGATAGAGGTTGAACTGAAAAGAAGATTTGGAAAATCAAGAATTTGTTCAATTACTTGATTTTTGGAAGAATATTATCTTTTTGAATTAAATTAATTCAAAATGTGGATTTTGTGTGACAGTAAATAAATGATTTTTAGATTATTTACTAAAAGGAAGTGACAGTTAATGATGTGAGATCATTTTAAATAATTTATTTATTTAAAATGAGGGAAATGTTAAATTAGGCAATTAAATAATTAAACATTATTATTTAATTTAGAGGATTATGATAGATAATTAAATAAATTAATAAATTCATTTAATTATGAGAATTAGTGACATATTAAATAAATAAATAAAATTTATTTATTTAATAAGAAGATATAAATGAATAAAGGTAATTAAATAAATTAAGAAATTTATTTAACTGTAAGAAGATAATAGACCCTTAGTGATGTATTGAATAAATAAATAAAATTTATTTATTTAATAATCATGAAGAATACAAGAGACATGAATTAATTAAATAATTATGAATTATTTAATTACTGGTCGAATGTGGACCAAGGACATAATTAAATGTCATAATTATGCTAGGATGAAAGTGGTAAAATAGAGCTTGCAGGCCTAGGTCATTTTTAAGTGTCCACTAATATTCATGTGTTTTATCAAGTTTTGCAAAAAGTGCCCACATAGTGCTAAGGAATAAGAAGAAGAAATCCATTCAGAAGCAGAAATTTCTTACAACATTTCTATAGTGCCCACATAGTGCTAAGGAATAAGAAGAAGAAATCCATTTAGATGTGTTTCTGGTTACAAAACAGGGTTGTAGCAGAAAATGTTGCTAGGAATTTCCAAGTTGTAACTGATTAAAATTTACTTTGTAGTGCTATGAAGCTCATTTCTTTCACATGGTTTAAACCATACCATAAATAAGGGTTGTATTTCCAATCCAATTCAGCAGAAGAATAATTTGTTCTCTTAAGGATCACATGCAATTTTGTTTGGCTATTTTTCTCAATTGGAAAAGATGTTTATCATGCTTTGAACATTAATAATTTGCAAGCTGCCCATGGATTCTTCTCAGTATGTTGTGTACTTGTCATTTTTTTTTGTCAAACAGGACATGATGCAAGATTCCTTAGTTTTCTTTACACCATAAGTTCCTTACAGACATGATTAAATTTTGAGAGCTTGATAGGGATTTAAACCTAGGTGGGTCTACCTTTGCGAACTGAGCAGACTTAAGTGATGTGATTTTGTTTACAACAATCTATTTACAATGACAATCTTATAGTGAACAAATATAATCCTAATAAAGTGTATGTGTAATATTAGAATATTTTTCAGTTAACAGATGTAAAAAATAAAATGGATAAACTAAAAGATGAAATGCGTGAGACCAGTGCCTTGTCGGGTGTATGGAGTCTAATGAAGGTCTAGAAAATTTTAATCTATGATGGCAATAATTCAAACTGTTTGGCACACAGATGTAGTTTATAACTTGTATAAACGTGCAAGTAAATGATTGACAAACTCTGGTTGAGATAGAATGACAATATTAGTTATGTGATTCTTCTTATTGATCCAATTAATACTCTTCAATTACTATGATTGACTAGAAGGGTTTAATCTTTATTTGAAAGAACCAAATAATCACATCACACAAATACAACAAATGTGTATTGGTAAACTGAATATATGCTTGATATATCAATTTAAACAACATAAAAGCATCAAAATGGAGACAACCAAATAACTGTATAATTCCACAAAAAACTAATACCGAGATTAAGACACGAGTTCAAACATCTTCATTAACTTCATCGAAATTCATACATGCATCTGAGTCTTTTAAAGGAAAGTTTCATTGAAAACTATCTACTATATATTTCTCCTATCTACCTATATCTATTTTACATTATGAAACATATATAAATATATCAAAATTGTGAAAGGACACATCCTTTCAAAAATTACTTTTTCTTAACAACAATAACAAACTAGAAATTATGCTCTATTAAGCCATAAATAGATTTTTGACAAATAATCTAGGTAATCTTTCTGCTCATGTGTATCAACATCCTCTAGCACATTCCTTATAGCTATATCCATTTTGATCATCTTCTCATTCTATTCACATTCCATGTCCATTGTTAAATTGTTTCATGTGGCTGTATCCAGAATTGTTTGCATCATTGTCTCACATTCCTTGATCCATCTGTCTTTTCCCTTTAGTTCCCCTTCATCTTCTAACAACATTGGTACTCCCTTTTTTGTGACATTGATCATCCCTTTCTCATCACCTTGCAATTCTTCATGGAAGTCTTTATGTTTTTTCATAAAATAGTTGGCAGCATCAATAGCTATGTTATTAGTAGCATCCCTTTGGTTTATTTCCTAGAACTTCTCTTGGATCCTTCCATCTATCCTCTTATGTTCTTGTACTATAGTATAATTGTGTGAATGTGTTCCTCAGAGCTTACTCAACCAAGTCATTAAATTGGTCTGCCTCTTCCTTATTATTGCAGTGAGTGCATCACATTTACCTTGTGAGTATGCATTTGATTCTTCCCACTGGTATCTTGCCTGGAAGCTTTCACCATGAGTCAATTGCTTTGTGCATCCTAGCGTGATTCCCATCATGTCCTTCAAGCAATCATTTTCTCTGAGTAGTCTCTCGTTATTCATCTTATACATTTCTTTTTCCTTGATTAGCATCTAGATTTGGGCTTTATTTAATTTGTCCACATTAATGCCAATTTCTGTTGTAGCTGTTGGATCAACCTCACCAAATTTTAACATCATTACATGTCCAAAATAATTTTCAGTATCGATTACAACATATTTCTTGTGTGGAGGATATAGGGCCCATATCATAAGTGATTCATCATCTGGGTTATACTTAGATCCTGCATAAATCTCTGTTACCCCCTCAGGAGTGAGTTTATGTGTGGCATTACTATTCTTCAAAAAACTATCAAAAACTAAAGAAGAGTTCAAATCCAACCCAGGAAAGATCATGACACCTGGATCTTCTACTAATTTCCTTCCTTTCTCAGGGGTCATGCTCTTCATTTCTTCTTCCACACTTGATTTTAAGTTATTCAGCAGTTGTTCCTCATTACTTGGTGTAATATTCTCCACTGATTCCCTTATTGATTTTCCTTTTAATTTTAACAAAAAGGTTTTAAATTATGAGGTTTTAATGAATTCATCATCAGCCACAAATGATTTATATGTTATATGCCTTGTGTCAGTATCTACACTCTCTTTAACATTTGGTTCCTTGGGAACATACTTGTAGTCTTGAGTTCTCAATCTAGAAATCTTATCAATTGTACTGCTAGGCCTACCATCACCAGATGTCTCTTCATCAGAAGATAATAGTTCTGTATCTTGCAATCCCCTGTTATACTCATCAACAATTCTTTTTGCTTCCTCTTCTTCAAAATTCCTAATCAAGTCATCATACAGATAGGGTATGTGATTGTATCCTCCCAAGTTCATTTTATTTTTGGAAAAATCAATATACCCTTCTAGATCAAATCCTTTTCACGGTGGACCCTTCTTCATAATGTATTGCAACAATTTGTTGAGAACCATATCATATCCATCCCTTGCTAATACAGTGAAATCATTGAAGCATAATGTACTAGGCATAAATGCCTGCTTTCTGAAAGAAATCAGATTCATAACATCTGAATAGTCCAATTGCCTAACAATCTCCAAATATGCAATCCTATCAGGCACCGTCTTGTACAAAATGAAGGGTGCATCTTCAAATCCATATACTCTTATCATGGTCACATCTTCTAGACAGTACCGGTCTCCCCAATTGTGGTTGAAAAGTCCATTGAAATCCTTAGGCCTTAAAAACCTTTTTATTTCATTGGAAAATGAATATTCACAAGGATGATTGTAAAATATATACAGTGGTTTCACAAAAAACTCTTCAAAATGTAGATAACAAGAATTAGAAAATCTACAATCCTAGGTGGCAGTCCAAAGTTGTACTAGTAATAACCTTCCTTATCAAATTGTACAACCCTTAATTTTTTAGGCCACATCTACAATTCTTGTCCATAATAAAGTATCATATGCATCAGGATTGAATAAGCATCCAAGTGAAAGATAGGAGCTCCACTTTTTATTGCCATCAGTCCTAAATCAAGTAATTTAAAGATGTGTGAAACATAATAAAAAGACCTTGAATTGTGACATTGGATGTATGCTGCAATTACCATGGGTACAATTGACATGTGCTCAGGGGCCTCCATTCCCAACACTTGACACACTAAAAAATATGTGTAACTCATGTAGGGTTTAAAGAAATCAACAGGGAATGGGGGACCATCATTGTCATATAGTGGAATTGAAACGCCATCTTTCTTAGACCTGTGTAGTGGCAAAATCCAACCCTTATACAAAGTATCCATCCTCCATAATTCATTTTCCAGCTATTCAAGTACAATTTTTTCACAACACACTCCCTCTAGGTTAAAAACCTCACAGATGGCAGCTTCAGATACATGTATAAATGGTTTTCCTAATGGATCACAAATATATTTACATTTTGGATTATAATAGGTAGCTAGCATCTTTACCAATTCTAGATTTACAAATACATTAGGGCAGACTAGTTTCCCTAGGTTTAACTTCCAAGGATTGCACACTAGTTCATATCAGTTCCTTCATTGGTAATGAAAAATAAACAGCTCATATCCCCTAATTGGGGTCCATATGTCTCGTATATGCTTGCATTTATCCTCTAACTTTTCCACTTCTACCCTAAGTTGTGTAGATCACTTGGCCTTAGGTCCTGAGCTGAGAAATTGATCAATTAAGTCTTGGTTTAACTTCCTCTTAGCTACCCCCGGTTCCTTCTCTGCTTCCATTTTTTCCTTTTTCCTCTAGGGTTATTACTCTCACTCTATTTCCTACCTTTTACTTTTCCTGAGCTAGTTCTTTCGATTTTATGAATCACAAAAGCAGAAATTTAATTGTAGGGAACTTACAAGATTATTTAGAATTCTTTGATCGCAAGATCCTTTGGCCCTTCATTTGTTTCTCTGCTGCTAACTTTGCAAAATTATCCTTCAATTACTTTTCTCAATTCAGGAAATCATCGATACATTTGGTAGTAACACTGCCATTAATGTCCTAGCTTTGAACACAAGTGTAGCTGATCTTCAAATTTAACCACTATCACATCAAATGTTCTATTGAAAAGACAATTCAAAATTTGGGCGATCCTTTTATTCAGGCTTGACTAACGTTCATTAAAAATTATTTTGGTCGGAGAGACATTACGTTGATATCACATAATATATCCATCTGATTCATATAAATATTGGAAAAAGTCACCCTGATGACTATGTTGATTTGTTTGTGTCTTCATTGGCAAGACATGGTGTATTGCTAAGACATTCAGTAATTTTCCTGATGTTATAAGTCTCCCTGATGATTATTCCTTCAATCTCAAGTATGTCGCCAAGACTCCTACCAATGTAATCTTATCAACATGACATAGTGGGTCAGGAGGACATTTTGAATTCATTCTGATAGCATTTGTCTTAGCGATAGTATGTTTCTTTGTTTTGTCAGCAAGAAAATATGTGTTTCGCTGTTGATATTTCATCAGCGATACAAATGCACTTAGGTTGACTTAGGGATCTTACTCTATGGATTGGTCTAGCCGATATAACTCCTTGTGCTTTGATCGATGAGACAAGATAGGTTTCTTGCTGATGGAACTTCATCAGTGAGACCTATATGCTCGGTATGACCTTTTCATTTCACCCTAATGGAACTTTTCTTGCCAATGAATCTCTTTATCAGTGAGATCATGGACCGTGTCATCTCGATGTGTATCTTCTTATGTAATCTGATCAGTGTGACATTTATGTTCTTTCTCTGATATGCTAAAAATGAGAATATAATGATTTATGAATCAGAGAGACCTGCACAAATTCTTTCTGATATGGGTTATTTGAATACTAGATTTTTGAGGTTTTTCATGATATCAAATGGTCAAGAATGATGTGATCATATGTGACTATAATGGATTATACTCAAGATAAGGTTTTCTTTAGGGAATCAATGAGTGAAAAATCACTGTAAAATTTTCAAAATTTTATAGTTCCAACATAGGCATAAAAATTGTTTCCCCAAGGTTTCATGGGCATATGACAAGTTTAAAGGCTAGTTGCTTTGTAAAATAGGCCCAATCAGCCTAATCAACACAGCCTAGAAAGGGCGATTTTTGTGATTTGGTCGAAAGGACTTGTACTTTCCCTTGAAGTATGTTTAATAACTCCAAAATGGGTGTCTAAAACCATCAAGGGTTTCTCTAGTGTTTTGGGAAAGTTTTGAGTTATTGGGAACAAACTAGGTTTGCACTGTTACAATGATTCAAGGAGTCAAAGTGTGAAATCTGACTTCTGTTGTTTGTCAGGCTTTGAGAGTTGTTTGGATTGTTTAAATTGGTCATTCTAAACTTGTTGGAAGTTTCTTAAAGGTAGGTTGATAGGTTGGTTGAGTTGAGCCTCCCAGGTCTAAATCAGGTAGTTGTTATTGCTAAGGTGGATCACTCCTTTCTGCAAAGGCCATCACTACAAAGAATGGAAACAATTCTTCAACACATAAAATATTATGTAGTAGTCAATTAAAATGAAAAATCTTACTCTATATTAGTTAGGATACACAACTAAGAAAATGATCTAAATAGTCTAATAATTTGACCATTAGCATATAACAATTTCTATAGAGTTGTAGATCTCTTCCATTTCAAAAACACAAAAAATATTAGGTAGATAATCAAACATATTTCATTTCTACAGTGACTTATTTATCCTAGAGGAACTAAGTATATAGCATACAAAGAAAACCAACAAACCCACAACTACCATTATTTTGAAGGAGTTTAGTTTTCTCCCCTTCCCGATCTCCCTAATATTGTCTAATTATTTTAAAGAGACTAAGGGTCATAACACAACTTTATTCAACCCACTAAATGGCTCGGTTAATGAAACTTGACAAAAGCAAAAAAATAATTGCTACATTTGAAATTTCATGTGGAATGAAGAGTGGTCACAATAATCTACTTATAGTTTAATAAAACACTATTTTTATAAGAAGGCTTGACATTAGAAAGATAAGTGTTACTTATAGTTTAATAAAACACTATTATAGTTTTACCAACATATACTATTGTATGCTTTCATGGCTTCTTAGTTAATATATGGGGAGAGAAAGAGAGAGAGATAGAGATATATGGGAAGAGAAAGAGAGATGGAGATAAATGGGAAGAGAAAGGAAGAGAGGTGGAGATAGAGAGTTGATGGATAGGGGGGATAGGGAGGGAGAGAAAGGGATATAGATAGGTAGAGGAGGAGATATAGAGAAGAGGGGGAGAGAGGGAGAGATAGGTTGAAGAGGAAGAGAGAGAGAGGGAGATATAGGTTGAAGAGGAAGAGAGAGAAGAGAGGGAGATAGATAGGTAGAAAATGGAGAGAAAGAAGAGGGGGAGAGGGAGAGCTATATTTAGAAAGATAGAGAGAGAGAATATAGGGGAGAGAGGGAGAGATAGCTCAATATATCTAGAGGGAGAGGGAGATACATAGAAAGGGGGTGATATAGAGAGATAGAGGGGGATGGTGAAAGAGATAGAGAGATCATGATAGACATAGAGAAAGATATGGATAGAAAGAGACAGAGAGAGGAGTGAGAGGGAGATAAAAAGAGAAATAGAGATAGAGAAATAGAGTAGGAGAGATGGAGTGAATGAGAGAGAAAAGGGGGAGAGGGAGAGATAGCTTAATAGATAGAGGGGGGAAGAGGGAGTGACATATATAGTGGGAGATATAGAGAGATAGAGAGTGACGGGGAGAGATATATCAATCACCCTCCCTATATCTCTATCTATTCATCCTTATCTCTTTATCTCTCCACCTCTCTCTATCTCTTTGTCTCCCTTTCTATTTGTATGTTTCTCATTATCTCCCTCTCTCTCTATATTTTCTTCCCTATATTTATCTTTGTCTCCTTAAGTGTGCAATGGGTACATTGAGGAGGTCTTAAAGGAGAATTATCATATCTTTAATAAAATGGCATGCTCCCTTGAGCATAACTCCCCAAGGACACATGCCATCCTTGGATTGTTGACATGAAACAACCAATCAAAATTTAGTTCCTCTTTTCCCTCTCTCTCTCTTTTCCTTTGTATCTCTTATATTTCTCTCTCTCATGCTCTCTCTCTCTCTCTCTTCCTATCTATCTAAGTTCATCTCTTTCTCTCATTCTCTATCTTTTTAGTTTCTATCTCTCTTTGTATTGGCTAATAGGCTACATATATTGTGAGATTTGAGCTTGAAACAAATCTCATGCCTGGAAACCACTATTGTGTCATTGGAAAACAAGTTTCAATTGCCATTTAATGGTAAACCATATGTAGTGTAATGGTAAAATCCTCTAAAATATCAGGTAAAAGCCTATATATACTATTATATATTAATAAATATAATTATATTATATATAATTTAATCTAATATTACTGTTATATTAATTATATTTTGTATTATATAACAATATACTTATTAATAATTATTAATTATAATAATTTTAAATGTATTTAATAATTTTTGTTAAAGAATATAATAGATAATTATAATAAGTCAAATAATTATATTATTTATTATGTAAAATATAGCTAATATATACTTAACTATATTGTAGAATATTAAAACCTAGCTAAATGGTGCCATAATTTTCAATTTAATTAACATAGTCTAAAACCTAATGAAACCAAGTTGGAGCTCGTCAAATTGGAGAAGTGAAAGGTCAATACCAGCGTCGAGGAAGAGTGTGGAGGAATGAAAACAAGGTCAATACTAGCATCAAGGAAGAGTTTGGAGTTAAAACAAGGTCAATACCAGTGCTGAAAAGAGTTTGGAGCAGTGAAAACAAGGTCAATACCAATGTCGAGGAAGAGTTTGGAGCAATGAAAACAAGGTCAATACCAGCACCAAGGACGAGGTTGAGGGCACTCAGGGAAAATCGACGACCAAGGGACAATGAGTACTATAAGTTTGGCACCCCCATTCTATTTAACCTACAATTTTCATGCCTAGTTTCCAAAGATCTTCTCGTACATTGGTACCCCCATTCTCGTAAAATGGTATAAGATAAGAAAAATAAAATAAAATAGCCTAGTCTTTCACATTTTTATCAACCAGCTTCAGGTCTTGGAAAAACTCCCATAATCTACCCACATCTTGGTTGAGGTCTAGGATTTCATCACACATAGCCTTCATCGCATGAGTCTGAAGCAATTGTAGACTTAGCACTCTCTACAAGCTTAGTGAATTTGACCACTTTATCTTTATTTTTCCTCCAATCTTTATGTTTGTCCCTCCCCTTTCAATCATCTTGCACAACTTGAACTTATAGTTTCCTTTTCTTATTGATCCTTCATGTGCTCATGTCAATCTAGCTAGTTGACCACCTAGTTACCCACAACATCCTCCACATTAAGCTTAATGCCTCCCACCTCCTACAAAAAGATTGACATTTTCATCATTCTCATCTAGAACTCATAATTAAGTCCCACTAACTTTAGAGGTTCAATTTGTTGGTGGGAACATGTTATTCTTTGTTGTATGACCTACCTCAAATCTTATGTCCACAAAGTTGCTAAAAACATAAAACAATAAGAAAAAAATTGAAGGTACAACTAAAAAGGGGTTATTTCCTTTTGGCCTCCTCCACCTCTTATATTTCAACATAGCATGGAATTACGCTTACATAACATAAACTCAAACAAATGGAATTTTATAGGGGAAAAGGAGCCCAAGTATATGCTAGGCTAAGCTAGATCTAATGAATGAAAATAGAGGCATGCAATTCTTCTTTAATACCTCCACCACAAACATATGCAAGGAAAGGTCTCCTCCCTTCTTGGTAGTGATAACCTCCTCCACACACAACCCTTAAAAATTATGAATAGAGGAATATAATCTTTGAAGAAATCAAAGTTCATTCTCTACTACCTGATGCAATTAGTCATTTTATCCTTGCAAACATTTATAGTGATTACTAGAGGCACATAGACCAATTCTTCATAATAGAAGAATTTTATCATACTCTTCCAATGATGGCATTATGTGAAAACCTTAGGTTAAATGAATAATTCCTAGCTAATTTCTTTAAATCATGTCCAACCGTATAAGAGAAGACCATTGCTATGTGTACTTGGATACCATGGAGAAAGGCTCTTTGGGCTCTTTCATCAATCAAGGTATTGTTAAATTTTAACACCTAAAAGTGAGAATGAAGAATCTTTCCTAGGATGGTGGCCAATTATGCTTCTCAACACCTAGATTAAAAAATATTATTCAATATCATTGCTATAAAAATTAAACCTATTGCTTGAGATATAGTCATACAGGTAAACAAATTGGCTTTCTTGATAGTAGATTGGTGTAGGGGCACCTTGGGTCTCCATGCCTCTTTGAGGCCTTTTTTTGTGTGTTTGATGTCAAGTTGTCTTTGATGTAATAAGGTCCTAAGGACCATCTTAAATGACTTGTAATAGGTTTTCTAGGCTTGTTGTTGAGTTTTTGGTCTTGGTGATAAGTTTCAATGTAATAACAAGGTCTCCATCCTCACTTTGTAAGCTTGGTGCACCTTGGAAAATTAAAGAATAAAAATGCCATGATGCAATAAGGTTCTTGAGAGGAGTTTCATTGGTGTTTATAAGTGTTTTTTGATGCATTTGACACCTCTTGAAGACTCCTTGTAGTTGGGTTTGTGGTAGTTGTGTAACTTTCCTTAATGAGGAAATTTGGTGTCTAAAATGAAGTTTTATTAGTTCCAACATCCAACTAATTAAAATTTCAGTTGGATCATGTCATAAAGGGTTTTTGGAGGTTTAAATAAGCCTCTCATGGTCGAGGCATGGTTGTTGATGAATTATTGTTTAATTTCTAATGCAAAAGCTTGTTGTTTTCTAGAAAAATTGTGTGTAAATTTCCCGTTCTACTATGTGGTACAACATTTGTACTTACTATATGGGTAAAATCCTATTATGGTTGGATAGAGCGAAGACCTGTATTTATTTTGGAGGTGATTTTACAAGTTTTCATTGAGTATAAAAGAAGATATCACCATTTTAGTAGGAAATGGTCTGAAAACCCTCAAGACTAGGGTTTTGATTGAAGAATGGCTCTTCCTTCCATCTCCAAGTTGTAATAAAGATAATTATTGGTGGGATGGAAGATATTTTTGTATTTTTTCATATATTTAGGGTTCTGGAGAATGATATGTTGTGTGGAGGAAGTTTTGCAATGTTCTAGGCCTGGCATCCTCATGTGACATGCCTAGATTGTGAAGTAAAAAGTTGAGTTTTGCTTGTTTAGGGTGATTTTAGCAGTGAAGGCCCTTAGGGATGATAGAAATATATGTGAATAACCTGTAAGAATTTTTTTCAAGGATTTTGGGTGAAGGGGAGAACCTAGATAATAAAAAATTCTGTTGTAGCCAACCAATTAGGCCTCTTGGAGTAGTGTTCTTTTGGTCCATTGCACCTTTTCTACTCACTATCACAAAGGGAGGTTTTGGGGCCCTGTAGGGGCATATAATACCTATCTAAGTGGTTCCAATCCCCTTGGTTTTGTTGAGTACAAGAACCCTAGGTGAGTTGGGTCATTTCCTTGAAGGAGTAGTGGATTGATAAGGTCCACTTAAAGAGTATTTGAGAGAGTTGTGCTAAGTTGGTGGTTTGATAATCTAGTTGATCATCTAAGGAAGCTTCCCCTGATCACTCTACATCATAGATACATTCTATAAAATTCAATCCTTGCATCATAGATTGTTGAATGGACCCAACAAACTATTCATGATGCCCTTACTATTAAGTTAAAACTTTGACAAGGCATATGATTGCATCAAATGTCCTTTCATTTATAAAAGGATCAAATGGATTTATTTTTAACCCTAAATTATTATCACACATTCATCTCTTTGTTAATGAGTGATTGCACAATAGTGTGTCCCACTTGTGGGATGAGGCAAAAAAATAATCCCAAAATTTCAAAATTACAAAATACCAGTTGAATGAAGAACATTCATTTGAAGGTGATGTCGTCATGAACTTTGAATGAAGAACCTTCATTGAAAAATGATTCCATGTTAAGACTTTCAAATGAAGGTATTTTTTATTTTAAATATTTCATGTCCAAAATGATTTATAAAAGGAACCTTTGCATGAAGGACCTTCAAATGAAGACCTTAATTCAAAGGTTTTTCATTAGAAGATCCTTCATATGAAGGTTCCTTTAATGCCATCCCATTATATCTCTTAGAGTTGTTAGAGATATTTTTGTTTTGAAGTAGAGATTGAACCATCAAATAGTGTCACCATGACTCTACCAAGATATTCATCAAATTGATAAACCCTGACATAACAACCACAAATTCACAAGAAAATTGCCCCTGTCAGCCCTAGGGCATCAATTCAATGCCAAGTTTCTTGCTTTAACAGAACCCTAAATGCAATAAAACTCTATAATACCATGTTGCACACAAATCCATTGAGCTACACTTCCAAGAAAATGGGTGGATTGGTGGGTGTCATTTCTATTTAGCCTTCAAACCCTTACACAGGAAAAATAGGGCAGTCCCTGTATTTGTTTGTTTTCTCCCACAAAACAATGATTCAACACTTCAAAACAAATGAAAATGAAAGGGACCACATATATTTATCTACACCAATGATCTCAAAGCATTTCAAGCTTGTACGGATCCATACAACATAAAAGAACTTGAGAAAAATAGTAAAAACACAGAAAATTGCTTTAAGAACGTGGTATTTGATATGAAATTTTGGTATCAACTCCTCCAACAATTGAAAAAATTGCAATGGTATGGGAATACAATATGATAGAAGTCTCAGATAATAAATGCATCATTTGAAGCATCAAACCAATATGAAAAGATGAAAGAAAGTGCTAACCCCTTAAATTGAAAAAGTTTCTTTTAACTTTAAGTTTGTTGGGTAGCCAATTCTTTTAAGTTATCAAATCCTACCATCATACATAATCAAAATTTTGTTGTTTCAAATGACTATGAGCACTAACTTTCACTATTTGAAGATGTTGAAACCTTGTCATAGAGAACTAGAACATTGATGCAACCACTCATCCTACCTTAAAACATACCAAAAGTCTCCTAGCAATTAGACATAGGAAGATTTAAGATGACTTAAACAATTTTTATTGCCAAAGCATAAACTTATGATGACTTAACCAGGCCTAGTACACATTCCCTCCCCATTAACCACTTAGACATATGGAAATTAAATATAAATTTTCTGCTATTTTTAGTCATTTAGGTGTCCAATAAACTACTTGGTGGTGTCTCCCTTCAAGTTTATTTACTTGAATGAAGAGAAAAAGTCCTTTGATTACAATTAGAGAATACATTTGAGGCCTTGGTTGTGTAATTGGTGTACCATAGTCACATTTAACACTTGTTACAAAGTTTGGGAGTTAAAACATTAAGTAGATTCGATTTGTGATGGACACATTTGGACGGTAGTAACAATAACTTGCAATCTATCAAGACTTGATTACCTTATAACCTATCAAATTCTAGTGATGAAATGATAGATTAATCATAGTGTCACCTTGGGATCACATCACCATGAAAAAACTTCATCCAACATCCTTATGAGTGTAGGTACCACCAAATAGGTATTTGTCAGATCTGTCTTCCTTGAGCGAGGGAAATTCAGGAAGAGAGGAGGAAAGTGAGACATGTAGTAGGTCTAAAAGAGGGAGATCAACTAGAGGTCAAAAGAATAGAAGAAAATTATGTAAATGCATGGAATTTTTCTTGCTAAAGGGGGTCATGTTCTTATGATGATCAGAGCATAGGTGACATCAAGGTGCCCTTGAGGTACAAACATCTACGGAAGCAATGGGTACCCAAGGAACTTCCTCCAATTTAAACATTGTTTTTTGTGTCAACAAGAGGATATATCACATAACACCATCACCATTACATGGTTTGGGCCTATTTTGCATGGACAACATAAAGGTCTATTACGACAAAGTTACTAAATTGGTGGAGTATGACGGACCCTGTTACAGTTACAAAGATTGGATGCAGCTGGTTCGATATACATGAAGTATGCGTAGGTATGCACTGTCAACAAATTATATACAACTAAAAGATAAGGATCAAAATAAAGGAGTGGCTATGAACATTGATAGAAGGCCAAAAGCATCAGGGAATATTGTAGGGTTTATAAATAGTACATGACCTAGGTCAACAAATAAGCAACCCAATTGCATATTCGAGGTGCCCGAGGGAAACCGTGTATTCGTATGTGTGATAAAATCAATAAATGTAGGGGAAGAGTTGCTAATCGATTACAATTTGAATAGCTTAGATACAAACATAGTTACTATGGGGGTGGTACGTACTATATACCATTTACCCAACCTCCAATTAATGACTCCAATACACCATTTTATTATTATTATTTTTTTCGTAAGTCTATTGGTTTCATTTCGGTAATGTTTTTTTATATTTAATTTTTGTCACAGCGGGACATTGATCATATGGGGAAGGATTTGACCCAAAGCATAGATTGCAATGCATCTTCAGGTGCTTCTACCCGATAGTTTTACCTCATTGTAATTGTACAAATTAGATATGAGCAAAATGTTTTATTATTATGTTTTTTTCATAAGTTTATTGGCTTAATTTCGATAATGTTTTTAATATTCTTGTTGCATTCGGATGATCAGGGAAAGGCACCAATAGTAGAGAAGAGCATCCATAGGGAGGTGCAGTCACTATTATGTGATGATGACATTGCATATTCATCAAACCCTCTGGATATGATAAGAAAGACCCAAAAAAAATGCAATGAAGAAATCCTTTAGTTGTTACTCATAGTGCCTCAAACAGATGAGATAAGAGAAAGGGTTAAAATATTGACTGAGAGAGCACAAAATTGCAAGTAAGCTATCATGAGGTCTTTAATTATAACATAAGTTCATTCATGGTTTTATATTTTGTACTCTTTTATGTCATGAACTAAAATATGTGTTGTTTTTACAAGATTTTTTGCATCCTCATGATGTTGTTGGCCATGATCAGGGTACTGCAAATGCTACCCGAGGAGTAGGGGTTGGTACAAGTGTCCATCTTGATCTTCCTGCGCATACATCACATCATCCGACCCCATCATTCATGCCTATATTGCCATCTGAAATGTCAGAAACACATACCATGTAGGCATCTAGTAGTGCACCCTCTATTAGCGAACACATGCCAGAACATGCATCAGGACATGTACCTAGGGATGCAGAGGCCACTAGTACTAGTGATGTTTTAGCAACATTTCTTGAATCTTCCTATATTACTAGTATGGGAACATTTCTGGTCACATTTGTAGTGACCAAGGATTTCATTCCCATAAAGATAGAGAAGGTCCGAGGTACTTTAAAATGTTTTAATTATTATTATATATAATCCAATTGAAATTTACTTATTGATCACTCTTTTTAGAATAATGATCCCATGATCATTTTGTAGGAAATGATTTTTTTAATAAACATCTAAGTGATATTACATTGGAACTCTTTTGGGCCCACCATACGTACATGGTGGAATTCCCAAAATCAAGATTTAAAAGATGAGCTCATTAACTATTTAGTTGTGTTGTTCGGTGATAAAACATTCAACTGAACTAAGGTCCTTAAGAAAGTTGGTACCTATGTAAAGTATGTGAGGGACAAATATAGGCCACATTTAGAGAAGAACAAAAAGTATGATCATCCCCCCATAATTTTGGAGAGGGAGTGGAAGGACCTGGTGTCAGATGGAAAGAAGGCTAAAAAGAAAAAAGGAAAGACACCATTGGGCCAAGGAAGGTATGTGATACTATCAACAATGTAATTATATACTGATTACTCTTTCTTTTTAGATAATCTAATGTATTTCAAACTTTTCATAGGCTATTAGACACATTGAAGGAAACAAAGGAAAGACTAGAAAAACACGAGCATCACAAACTTGGCTCTGGTGGTTATATGAAATTAGCCGTACAAATTGTAAGTATCAGTAAATGAAATATTGCATCCAAATAATAAATTGCAAACAATTTTGGTTTTATCACACCATAGAAGCATAATTCATGATCTTATGCAAAAATGTAGGGCTCTGAATTCAACAGAGTTCCCATAGAAGAGGACCTAAAGATTGCCTTACAACAAGGCTATGGAGCTGTGGCTGAACACCTAAGAGTCTTGACTGGGAAAACACAATCTTCCACTGCATCCGACACACAGGTAAATAAACTCAATAAATTTTATTTAAAATTGAATACTTGTGCAATCTATTCAATATTAATTTCCACCTTAAAGTAACTATGTGCCTATTTTTTTTAAACAAACAAGCAATGATAATACTGCACATGACATTGGAATGCAGCCTAGTGAGGGTGGAGCACAACCTGCAGATGAATGTCATGGTGTGCATCCCGATACTGGATGTATTCATGTGATATAAAAAAATAGTATGGATTAATACAATTAAACATCTTTAATTGCAATTGGTGTATTAATTAATGTAACCTTTTGTGTTTCAACTTTAGAGCATGTAGAGCGTGATCAACATGTTGAGCATGATCAGGCTAGAGAAGATCAGGAACATGATGTGGCCCCACCAAGTAAAGAGAACCACTCTAATGTTCTTTTAAACATATTTAATTTCAATTGGTGTATTAAATAATGTAACCTTTCGTGTTTCAACTCTAGATCAGGATTTTTAGGGTGTTCAACATGTTGAGCATGAAGCTATAAGACAAGATCAGGAAGATGATGTGGCCCCATCATGTAAAGAAAACCACTTTAATGTTCTTTTAATTAATAGAATACTTGTAACAATAATAATAAAACATATCAATTTAACATTTCTTTGTTATTGCAGCAGACCCCCCCTTGCAGCAGCATCCACGTTGTGAGTACATGAATAGGCGTACATTAAGATCACGAGCAGAGGGAAAAAAATTGAAGGGGGGACTGATGATTTAGAAAAAAATACTCCACTTCAGCTTTTTTTAGCTTCAAAAAAGAAACAAAAAAGTGATTGTAATCATATTATGACAACCATATTTTTGATAATATATAAAAACTGAAAGAATGAATGTTATATGTTAATGAATGAATGTTATATGTTAATGAATGAATGTTATATGTTAATGAATGAATGTTATATGTTATTAATGGATAAATGAATGAATGTGAATATGTTAATGAGTAAATGTTATATGTTAATGAATGAATGTTATATGTTATTAATGGATGAATGAATGATTAATGTTATATGATTGGGTATGGGGAATTGAGAGAATATTAAACTATTCTCGAAACAAAGAGAAGCTCAATAAGGTAATGCACTTTTCAATATAAGAAATGCATCATTTGAAGCATCAAACCAATATGCAAAGATGAAAGAAAGTGCTAAATTTTCAATATGGTGACAAAAAAAATGATTCTTTATATGCTGATGCCTTCATTTTCCAAACCAATTTCTCCTGCCTTGCATAGTTCTGCCATGTTTGTGGATGTGATATGACTCCTACACAAAAAACATGTACCCATTTACGGCCTTCAATCCAACTACATCCAAGTATCTTCTTAATTCCTCTATCTTTCATCAATGTCTTTACTATTTGAACCTCGTACAAATGTTTTAGATGAAGAACCCATTATTGTGAAATGTGCCTCTAGTTGAGTAAAGTGAATCCATGCTCTGCATCATAATTTGAAGTTGTTTCCATTCCAATGTTTTGATTTTAGTTTCTTTGTATGGCTTTGTATGAATACCACATTGTGTTGTTTGTGGATTTGGTTTCAAAGCTCTGTTTCTTTTGTTTTTAGTGGTGACATAACTCTAAAAAGTGACTTTGGTGCATAACAGGTTAGTGGAAAAATTGATAGCTCTAAAGGATTTAGAGGCTCGATTGAGATAGATACATGAATATTTGGATCTTCTTGTTGATGGGAGGCTTCCACTTAACCATGAAATTTTGTACCATTTGTAGGTATGCAAAAATATCTCTACTGACATTCATTCAACTTACTGTCTTCCTTACCAAAATCTTCCCTTGTTAAGCCACAACCATAACTAACACACTGTCATAATGCTTCAATCTCAGTCATTCATCTTTGTCTTGACAAAAAGGATAATAGTAATTAATACATTACTAAGGGTAAAAATATTTCATAAAGACCTATGGAGGATAAACCACAGTCTACCAATCCATTAGAGACTCACAGTGCATAAAACCATTGAAAATACATCATAGTCATAACCTTTGCTAAGGGCACATGATAGTATTTTGGATTGTTTACAAATTTACATCTATGATCATTTTCCATGTCTTGAAATTTAGCATGTAAAACCTAAGACTCATGTCCTCATATGCTTCATGCCTCCAAGTCTATCCACAAAACTTCATGGCACAAGTCTTTCCACAAAAAACTTCATGCTCTATGACTCCTGCTCTATGATTTGTTTTCTTGCATTTGTTCTCTCAACACTGTTCCTTTTATATGTCATTGTATCAAAAACCTGATTAGAGAACCATTCACATCCTCTACTTTACAACATCAAAACTTGATTATAGAACCATTCACATCATCTACTTTACATCATATCAATCTGCATTGCAATTCTATCCCTTAAAGGAAAAACAATCAAACACCTATACCAAATAACCAAGGAACATTAACAACCATCTATACCTTCTCACTATAACCAATTATCAGACCTTCAAGACAATAGGTTCATCATGTTTCGAAAGAAACAATAAATCATCTACTTCACAACTTCGTCCATTCCAACTTACTGTCCTTTTTGCAGTCAAGTCATCATTCATGCATATTAGATTCACCATACCTTAATCATTAAAAACAACATACACTACCTTCTATACCTTTCCTAAACTTTGAAACATCTTTGTCAACATGAATACAATAGTTTCCAACCACTAACAATTCCTTTTGTCATTGTTTTATCAGATTACCATTATCCATGCAAACAAGCATCACTTCTTAAATAGGCTTCCATACCCTAAATAGGCATAGGGGCAGTTCTTATGCAGAATGAATGGCTTATTATTTTTGAAAGCAGGAAAATGACTGAAAGAGATTTTCTCTAAGTATTAATGATAAGGAAATTTTGGCTATGCATGTTATAATAAAGGTCCAATAGTAAAGTAGGAAAATGACCAAAAGAGAGAAACTCTGAGTATTAATGATAAGTAAATTTTGGGTATGCATGTTATAATAAAGTTCCAGCAGTATTTGTTAGGGCATCATTTCATCATTTGGATGGATTATCAAAGGATTATATCTGGTGTTAAGCTAAAGTTTATATTTTTGTAGGAGTGACTAAAAATATGTAAAATATGATGGATTATTTCTAAACAACAACTTTCCATCTTATAGCTAATTAAATCCTTAATGTTTGATGAGTTTAGAGCTTGAATAATGCTTGTATATGCATGTGTAGCAATAAGGGAGCCTATGTGAAGATTGAAATTTAAAACATCACTTTGGTGGTTTTCCTTAGGAAGTGAAATGATATTTTGAGTAATACAAACCTACACACATAAATGTGTTTTGCATTGTTAATTCAATACCATGAAGAGTGGAATACAAAAATATCAAACCAAGCAAGAATAATCAATTCATAAGATTATTCTATTCTAATAGGGTTGATTGGTTGCTTGTTTCTTTTTTATTGTTAGGAAGTCATCAATATACACTTGGTTTTCCCACCTTTGCTTGCCTCATGGCCAGAGAGTTTCTATAGAAGGCATCAAAGTAACCTTCAAGATTAACAATGGCAATGAGTACAAGGTCAGTATAACTTAATGTTAATTGGGTATGATTTTATTTGTTCAAGACCAATTTAGATTCATTTTCTACTCACACTACTTTTATTTACATTTATGTTTTTCTAATATCAATTTTCCTTTGCATTCATATTATTCTATACATATTGTGTTTACAATAATGTTTTCCTTAATTTAATCTAGGGGAGAGGACCTAGTTTGGCCTTTAGCTAGGTCGAGAACTAGGGTCTAGCCAGGTCCACTTGGAGGGAGACTCAATGATAACTATAAATTCAATATGCAAGGGCTCCACCCCTAACTGGAAACTTAACCATCTTCTGTAGCAGATCAAAGGACTATGAGGTAGGCTCGCAACCTTCAAAGTTAGTCACGTCTATAGGGAAGGAAAAACTAGAGCAGATGAGCTAGAAAAAATGGCCACTGAAACTGATAGGTAGGAAAATTATGTGGTCAGGCATCAAGAAAGTTTCTAACATCGGCCTACAAAGTGGAAATGATCAAATAGCACATGGTAATAAATGCCATCTCTTCGCATCATTCTTGATAAGACAAGGGTTGATATCAAGAACTCATAATAAAAGATTAAATCAAGGAAAGATCTCCTTGCAAAAAGTCGAAGGACACATTAATAATCATCCTTGGGGATGCATACCATCAATGAGAGAAGTGAAAGCTTGACACACATGAAGGCCCTGTTCAGTACATTAGAATTCATGAGGTAATATGGCCTTTGTTTACAAAGGAAAAAGTTTGTTTTATTTTAGCACAACCACATCTCAAGCAAGCTAAAGATAGAAACATTCAGAAGGTGAGGTGTGAGATGAGAGGAATGGAGATGCCATTAGCACTAGACACATATAAGTAGATGTAGGATTTCAGAGGGGAGATAACAGACAAGAAACCCCAAGGATTGTTGCAATCCTCTTATCCTCTCATTCTTTGGGCAACTAAAAAGGTGCTTGGGGTAGAGTTCTTGAAAGCCTACAATAGAGCCAGAGGAAACACGAAAATCCTGACAATGTTTCTTGTAGTCCTCCTACACATGGGAGTTTCAAAAGCAATAAGCAAAAAACTAACCCAGATGGTCTTTGTACATGCTTGGATGGGTGACATAGACGCATCACTAGATAATGTGAATGACAATAGGAAAATTCCTATGCCACAGAATTACTACATGCTACACATGAGAGGCCGAGAGGTGATGAAGTTCCCCTTGATTCACACTATTGACCCAGAGGACTTTGAGAAATTATGGTATGAGAGGGACAAAATTGTCTTTTTCCTCCTCAGGGCAGCAAATTTCACCACCAATCTTCCTTGTGGCTAGATGATGAGGTACATTGCAGATGAGGGTCTAGAGGAGGAGATAGTTGCAAGTGATGATGATGACCAGGAGCTAGGAGAAGGAGAAGAATGGCTAGCCAACGATCAATGAGACCCAGAGGAAAAGGCCAAAATCCTAAGGCATAAGAAATGTGGTATAGATTTCCCAGTGATTGCTAGCTACAAGGCATATATGAAAAGGTGTGAGTTCGAAGATGATGATGCCTGAGCAGTACCTGGTTGGAATGGTTCGCTGGTCTGTAGATGTGGTATTTTGAAAGCACGATTCCTTCTGTAGAAAAGAATGTTGAAATAGTAATAGCATATGATTTTTTGGAGTCAATTTCAGGTGTGGTATATGTAATTACAGGTCTCTACTTTTTCTATCTCTGAGTAGGTAGTATCTCTGGGTTGGCCACTCCTACAAAAAAGGTCTCCCAAAAATTTTGGTTGTAATGCATGGTTTGGGTAGGTAGGTGCTCTAGATTGGTTAGTATTATAGAAAAGGCCTCCCAGTAATTTTTGGATGAAACTCATGTACTCTCTTTCAAAATCAATACAGGGTGCTGCCCCTAGCAGTGTTTAACAATAAAAAGAAAAAACCCATTGAAAGTAGCCAAGAGCACCTTGGAAAGAATGCCAACATTTGAACATCTGAGTATTTTTTATGAAAACATCATTACAAAAAAAAACTATCTACAATATTCCTTTTTCCTATTCACCTCTCTCCTTTTGGTATCAAAAAATGGATACTTGGGTATGTATAGGATCATGATGGGCCAAAAAGTGTGATGGGCCAAAAAGTGGCGATATGATGGGTATGTGTAGGGTATGTGGTTGACAACTTTTTTTACCCAAAATTGATGAAACGAAAAGGGTTTTTAAAGAATATTCTCAGCTTTCCACCAATATAAATTATGCTTTACTTTGAATTTAATAAATAATTATTATTCATTTTCTATTTGAATTACAACTAAAGTCCTAATTGATAGGTTGATTGAAAAACATCTATAGCTTTCAAACGGTATCACATTTTTTGAATCTGAAACATGCGTCACATTCTATGCTTTGCATACTATAAGATTAAAAATAATAATAATAAATTTCATGAAGTTTTGACCAAGGTGGTCAGACATACGAGTTTTTTATATTTTTTAAAAGTTGTAATACAAAATCATAATTAATTATTTACTTGGAAAAAAATTACAAAAATATGCATCATCGGGGACATGATTCACTCTACTTATATCTAAAATCTTATAAAAAAATATTATCATTTTATTTAGTAGTTAGGGTGGTCAGATAGGCACCTACTTATTTTTTCCTTGAAATTTAAGAAATTACTACTACATTTGAAATTTCAAATTTTCTGAAATAGAGTTTTTTTTTTAATAAACCTAGTAGTTTTAGAAAATACATTCAATTTTCTATTGATTCTATTCTTACATATTTTTGAAATAATATAGATAACTTATTCAAATTTTTAAATCAAGTTTCCTAACTCTGTTTTTTCTAAATTTTTCACCACTTAAGGGCCTGTGTTTTTCCATGATGATCCTGCACATACCCACTTATACATCAAATGTTTGAAAGGACATGTCCTTTCAGAAATGTCTTATACATCAAATATCACCCAGAGTCACCCCGATAATTATTTTGATTCATTTGTATCTTCATCGGAAAGAGATCATGTATTACTAGGATATTCTATAGTTTCCCCAATGTGGTGAGTCTCCCCAATGATTATTCTTTTGATCTCAAGTATGTTGCCAAGACTCCTTCCGATGTAATCTTATCGGTGTGACATAGTGGGTTGGGTAGACATTCAGAACTTACTCTGATGGTATATGTCTTACCGATATGCTTCCCTCGTGCTTCATCGATGAGACAAGATGAGTATCTCATCGATGAACCTTCATCGCTGAGACCACAAGCCAGTCCTCCCAATATATCTTCTTAGGCAAATTTGATTGTTGTAACAGTCTTGATCTTTCACTGATATGCCTACATTTGAACGAATAGTTTTTATTTTTTTAAATTGCATTGTTTTGTCGAACTTTCGACGAAAGAAACTGACGAACCTTGAAAAGCGTTTGATGAATTTGCAATACGTCTGATGAAACTTTCACCGTAATGACTTTCCTATTTCGTCACAATTTTGATGAACTTTTGTTGTTCTTTCAATCTCAAGTATGTTGCCAAGACTCCTACCAATGTAATCTTATCAGCATGACATAGTGGGTCGGGTAGACTTTCAAAACTTACTCCAATGGTATATGTCTTGCTGATATGCTTCCCTCGTGCTTCATCGATGAGACAAGATGAGTATCTCACCGATGAAACTTCATCGCTAAGACCATAGGCAAGTCCTCTTGATATATCTTCTTAGGATATTTTGATCATTGTAACAGTCTTGATCTTTCACCGATATTTGCAATACGTCCAAAAAAATTTTGTCGTAATGACTTGCCTATTGCATCACAATTCTGACGAGATTCTGTTGTTGTTCTGATGCTTTGGAAAAGGCATGCCACTTGTGTTTTGTATATTTTTCATTATTTGATCAATGAAATTTTTGTTGATATTCTGACGAGCACTAGATCACTTTTTCGTGGTGGAAATCAATGAAGCTGAGTCGTGATTTTGATGTTTTAAAGCTAGTCGGGAAAATGAAGAAAATTTAGCGACAAAAATTATTTCAGTGATTTGTCAGTATTCTGACAATAGGTTGTTGATATTTCAACAAACTTTCATCAGAAATTGGAGTCAAATACAATAGTGTGGGTTTAGGGTAGAGGGTAGACAGTTTAAGGGTTTAGGGTGTAAGGGTTTAGGGTTGATGGTTTAGGGTTGAGGGTAGAGGGTTTAGGGTAATGGGTAATGGTTGGAGGGTATGTGGTTGAAGGTTTAGGGTTGAGGGTCTAATGTATAGGATACTAATTTCAACCACTAGCTTGCCAATTTGGTGAAATTGGCA
>VDFB02051118.1:42905-89068 GCA_007258455.2 Sequoia sempervirens
GGTTGACATAAATAAAAGTGAGTTCGCCTATTTATTGCGACAGTGTTTTGCTATACTTGCGAATTTTCTCTACTTGCGAATTTGCTATACTTGCGATAGTTTGTGGAAAACTAAGGATGATTTTCTTGGGAAAAATCAGAAAAAATTCAAGACGATATCGTCAGATTGAGGGTAGTCATTGTCTTTTTCCAGAATTCATTTGTGAAGTTAGATTTGTACTTCCAGATTTGTACTTTCGGACTATCTTCTCTTTTGCAGGGGTGGTTGCATGGTGAATTTTTTTGGTGTAAAATATCAAAATTATTAGATTTTGTTACCTTTCTATGATTAAAAATTATTGGAGTGTGAGTTTGATATTTTTTGAAGATCTAAATATTCAAGCTTGGTAAAGAAAAATCATGTCAAATAATATTAGTCCAAAACAAAATGAAGAGACACTTGATAGATTGTGGGCTAGATTGAAAAGAAAGGTTGATGGGAAATGTTATTGTCCTTGAAATAATTGCAAGGGATTAAAGTTGAGAAGACTTTTAATCACAACAGCTGAGAAACATTGTAGGAAACATGGTCACATTGAAGGGGGGAATGATTATCGTCCATTGGTAAGTTGTTCATTATATGTGTTTATATTGATTGAATTTGTAAATTTTTATATCGCTTTAACAATATATATATATATATATATAATCACTTGATCATGATCATGGTTTATTTGTGTCTATCATTATTATAAAGGTGGGGAACCCTAGGGAACATGATATGGATTATTAGGGCCCAAAGAATGTGGTTTTGCAGGTGGAGGAACATGGAGCTGTGAATATCGAAGATGAAGTTAATGATCGTATGGAAGAAGATGATCATGCGCTAGAAAACACAATTGAAGATGATGGTAGAAATACATTGATCCATTACACATTTAGTGGCACAATTAATCATGATAATCGAGATGACTTTAATGATGTTCATGATTGACCTATACTTGAGAAGGCATATGAGCCCCTTTATGAAGGCTCCCAAACAACTCTTCTCTCTGTTGTATTGTTGCTGGTGAACTTGAAGGCTATGAATGGTTTATCCAACATAGCAATCTCATGGATGCTAAGGTATGTCATATATGTCATCTTTTTTCATCTATTTTAATTGTTGTTAGTTCATCACTAGTAAATAAAAGATGAAATATGTACCATTAATATTCTTTATATTAACAAATTATTTTTTGTTGTAGATTGATTGGTGAATTTTTGTTACCACCATCAAATATTTACCTCGCTCATATTGAGATTTATCTGCCATTATGAAAGATGTTGGAATGGAGTATCAAACAATAGATGCATGTCCCAATGATCATATTATATATCATAAACAACATGAATTTGCAACAAAATGCCTGGAATGTCATATCAGTAGATATCGAATAGATCAACTAACAAAAAGGGTGCCTCAAAAGGTTCTTCGTTATATTCTCATTATTCCACATATGCAAGAATTATTTAGGTGTGAAAGCTTAGCACAATTTATGGATTACCATGCATGGAATAGAAGTGGAGATGACATTCTTCGAATGCCTATGAATGGTTCTGGATTTAGGGACATGGAGGAAAAATGGCCACACTTTAAAGAAGAACCTCGTAATCTCAAGCTTTCATTGGCAACAGATGGTGTCAATCTATTTAGAGAGCTGGGATCTATTTACTCGGTGTGGCCTGTTTTTGTTATCAACAATAGCATTCCTACATGGATGTCAATAAAGAGGGAGCACACAATGTTGTCAATGATTGTTCTAGGTATTTGTTTACATCATTTTTCTTTAACATAGTAGCATCTCATTTGTCTTATTTTTTGCATAATGACTTATATTTTTTCATTTAATAGTGATGTAAATTAATTTATATATATTGCAGTAAAATGGTTATAATAATTATGAAATGTTTATGTTCATTCAACTAGGTAAGGACCAAGTTAAAGATATGAATGTATATATCGAGCCTCTTATCGATGAGTTACAAAAGTTATGGAATGGCGTCACTATGTATGACGTCTCTAGACCAATAAGAAAAAGACAATTTCAATTCCATGCAATGCTTGTATGGACAATTCATGATGCCCCAGGGCTAACACATTTTTGTGGTATGTTATAACGTTTGAGTGCACTTTAACGATATTTAATTTTATGAATTAGATATCATGTATGTTTTTAAAATAATCTATTCATTATATATAATTATAAAAATTGACATATTTAATCCAATTATATATGATCTTGCAGGTCTTCAAACAAAGGGAAAATTTGCATGTCCAATTTTTGGTCCAAAGATGAAATCTCGCCTTCAAATCAAGTTTAGGAAAGTAGGTACTTACGAGTATAGAACTCACAAAAAAATCAAGGCATCAAACTACAATACTGAAAACATCTTTAAATGGTTACACTACAGCACTCAAACCATCACTTAAGAATGCATTACAATTCTGTCATAAAGTTAATATATAGAATTAATCATCATCAATGTTACACATCGATCAAATTGTTTATCTACATATGATATGTTTGGAATTTCTATATTTTATATCGTTGTGTTTACTCAAGCTGTAATTGACAATGATTGTTGTTGTTAATTTGTTTAACCTATAGCGTTTCCATGAAGGTCAGCCAAGGCATTAATGGCCTTCCATGTGACCAAAGTTATCCCGTGACAATTCTAGTAGGTTGTCTTCTACCATGAGCAGCCTACAATTGTGCAGACATTTTTTGGTTGTATATCGAAAAGAATATAACATAAACGTTATGTATTGAATTTGGAAGGCATGACAAAAGAAAAATTGTCAAATTTTGTAGTGTGAATTTAGAGGGTAGCCAATCATGTAATGAAAATGTCATTCAATTAAATAGCCATGGAGAATCAAACATCATAAAGTCTCCTTTCGGTTGGCGCGCGAAGCTTTTAAAAGAAATGCTATATAAAAAGAAGTCATACAAAAAATTCGATTTCCCACAGGATTTGCTGCAAACATAAACAATATAATAACAAAGAAAGGTGAATTTGGGTCAGGGATGAAAATGCATGATTGGCATACCTTCATTAAGGTAATTATTCTTGTATATTATATACACTTGTATAATGCATGTACTTTTCAGTGTATTGTGTTTACTACTTTTGGAAAAATAATGAAAAAATCATTTTATAATTGTTGCAGTACGTTCTACCTCTATCTCTCCCAGACAACTTTGACAACAATGTCAAGCAAGCTATATATGATCTTGGAAAATATATGAGGTGAGTAGCGAGATTTGTTCAATTCACTATATACATCTTATAATTGCCATTTTTTACTTTTACTAATACATTGTGGTATATTTTGTTAAATCTTGTTAATATATTTGTGCCTTGAATCACTCTGTAGATGGTCAAAAAGAAATCCATAAAGAAGATATAAATTATTGGAAGAGAAAAATTCCTCATCTAATGTGTGTGGAAATGAAAACATAAAAATTCGACATTTTTTCAATGCACAAGAACACTATTCATACACCAAGTTGAGGAGATTGAATTGTGTGAACTGCAGGCCACCACAAGTCAGTCAATGTGGGATGGCTGAGAGTGCACTTGAACTTTGCCTTGCTAGACAAAAAGAGCAATAATCCCCTAAGGGGTCTTCTATGGGTACTCACTCCAGTGGTGTAAACATTACTCCAATATCTTCCCACTCTTGGCAGCAAAGATCCATGTGTGTATTCCCAGATTTGGGGATCCCAACCCACACAAATTTAGCGTAGTTCTGACATCTGGAAAGTAGATTTGAGGAAAGTGAGAGGTAATATAGTCATGGTCGCTGAGACACACACAAGAACAACATTTAAGATTATGTATATTGTACTTATTTAATCATTAATCTTCACACATACACTCAATTATAAATTCAAGGTCGGATACCGTAATTAACTGGCAATCATACGCCACGTATTTCAATTTTTGACATATTGGTCATCGAGAGGGGGATGCACTACATTTGTACTGCCAAACAATCTGATTGACATCTGCATGGATTGGAACCACATGTCAACAACAATCAACCCGCAGACATGGAAGGTATATATTAAAAGCTGAATCTCATCATATGGAGATTCCAATGTTACACCAAGGGAAATCAATTCTAGCATATGGTTTTAAGAGATAAGGCAAATAGGTAAATGAGCAAATATACTAATCAACCATAATATTTAATCTTTTTCCTATTATTTTCAATTATATTGGTGTATATATATGTTGAGAATTTTTTCTTTGCATACATTCGGCCAAGAATAAATATGTTTATCAACTGATGATATTGCAATATTTTTTCATGTTTGACATATTGCAGGTGAAACACCACAAGTCTATGTGGTGCAATGATCATAAATTTTGAATCAAAATTTTGGATGACAATACCTAAGAAAAGCAACTTAGGATTTTAGGGATAACTATAGTCTTTCAGTGACTATTTATCGAGTGACATTAAGATCCAAAAGTCTCTTTAAAATTGATAATGCTATGGATTTTGAGGATATACTCTGAGTGTGGATTCTTAAGTCCTTCAATATATGTTCCGTCAGTCGCATGGTGGTACATGCTACGACATTGAAATAGAAATGGTCTCTCGAGAGAACCTATTGAAATATGATAATGCTGGAGATTTCAATACCAAGGGTTAATATACAATTGAGTGAGCTAGAAATGAGCCCCATGTTCCTTCCAAGCCAATGTGAGCAGGTATTTTAACGAGGTTCTAACCTATAAATCAGCTGGTCATTTGTTGTTAGACATGATCCAAAAGGAAGGCCGGTAAAGTATAATGTGGTGGAAGAAGATACCAAGAACTAGAAGATGATGTAGATGATGATCAGGATCAATAGTTAGTTGATGATGTCCCTAACAAAGATGTCGAAGAGGAGGAACTAGATCATGATGATGTAGGAGTTAATGTTCATGAAGATGGTATCCATGTGGATGATGACATTATCAAAATTGATATCAATGATGATGATGATGATATGACCAATTCTTACAATGTCAACTGATCGCATGATATAGACAAAGAGTTGGATGAAGAAGGAGATCAATTACATTGAAATGTATGAGTTATGAAATTATATTATCTATTTGATATTAATTTCTTGATAGAATTATATTTGACTTATGTGGTTACATAATTAATTCATGATGTTTTTAATTTTTATGCCATTACATAATTAATTCATGTACTTTTTAATGTTTAATTTTAATTCATGATGTTACAACTATTGTAGCTCTCCTAGAAATTTCCATATGATCATAATGAATAGTGTTTTGGGAAATTTCATGAAAGATGACACATTGATCATAGTAGTGAAATGATTGCAAAGTCGTTTATATTTTTTAGACCAATCACCCTTTGCAATGTCATTTTTAGGATCATCTCCAATTTGATTACTAGGACACATAAGGTAGGATTTGATTGGCTTATCTTGGAGGAACATTGTGGCTTTGTCTAATGTGAGCAAATTTTGGATGGGGTAGTGGTGTAGGAGCACCTACACCTCATCTTCTATGCTTAATCATGTGATGATCATTAGGGAGGTCAATAGGTTGGTTTAGGCATTTCAAGAATTTTTTATTGTGAATAAGGTCACTCAAGACCATTAGTCATGTTCTTGGTGAAGTTTTGAGTTATGAGTTTGAGTCTTGCACTAAAGAGTTTTGTAGCCTTTTTAAGGAAAATTGGAGAATTTACATGTAAAAGGGTGGAAGGTTAGTGTCATGTAAATAATAAGGCTATTATCAAGCCACTAGCATGGTCTTAGAGGTGTCCTAGGGGTTTCAATACATTTGAAAGGTCAAAAAATCAAAACATTTCAATAGTGATGTTAACAATCTTGAAATTAGTGTGTTTTATGTTTCATGTGATCATAAAATAGTGATGTTAAATAGGGATTTGAATTTCCAAGTTGCAGATTGCAGAAGTGGCATGCACTCACTTTAAAGATGAATTTACAATATTTGATAAGGTCATCATATCACTCCTATTTTGTTATTTTCATGATTATTTTGTTTTGTTATTTTTTTGAATTCATCTATCATATAAGAAACAATCTTGTAATAACTAGCTTATCTGGTATGGTTATTGGATTTTTCAGTATTTATATTGTAGTTCTGTGATGCAAGTTGAGGTCAATGGTGATAATGCAGCTCCTATCTATAAGTTCTTGAAATCAAGCAAAGGTGGCCTTTTGGGTGAAAATATTAAGTGGAACTTTACCAAGTTTCTGGTGGACAAAGATGGAAATGTGGTTGATCGATATGCTCCAACTACTTCTCCACTGAATATCAAAGTACTTGACAATCCCTCTTTTGTAGCTTCATACCATATACATACTTTCTCACAATGATTAATTGTTTGGTATTCTACTACATGTCAATCACAATACCACTTATTTCTGAACAATGAATGTTTGATGTGGTAATAAGATACATGTCTTACGACATACACTAATTGTATCAATGGGTTATTTTCCTAATGGTTAGCAGATCAGATCAATAATATTAAAACCCAATGAAACTATGAAATACAATGAAAGCAAGTAATAAAACTGATTATACCAGATAATGCGTGAAGCCTTCATGATTCATTTCCAAAGCACCTTCTAGCTCGCAACGATTGTATGATGATTGCCCTCAAATTTGTATGAGAAAATGATGGTGATCATGCCCTATGCAAGTTTTGAAGGATTTGAATGACAAATAATGCCTATGAATAAGTAATCAAATTAAACAAGCTAATTGCATGTAAAATCTAAGCATAAACATGTTAGAGTAATGAAGTTGTCCCAAAAATGTGAGCAAAATTGGCATTTTATAGAAAATACAATTTTGGGTGGATGAACAAGATTGAAAGCTGACAAAGCCTAAAATCAGTGGTTGAGATTTCATGTGACAATCCCTAATTAGGGTTAGGGAAAAATTATTAAATGAGTAGTCAAGATGTCATTTGAGAAAATCAAATTAGTGGTCAAGAATAAATGTGATAATTATCTAAAAAGATAAAAGATTTTCAAAAATCAAGAAGATAAAGACTACTTGATTTGTAAGATTCAAAAAATCAAGAGGATAGAAGTTGAATTGAAAAGCAGATTTGGAAAATCAAGAATTTGTTCAATTACTTGTTTTTTGGAAGAATATTATCTTTTTGAATTAAATTAATTCAAAATGTGGATTTTGTGTGACAGTAAATAATCGATTTTCAGATTATTTACTAAAAGGAAGTGACAGTTAATAATGTGAGATCATTTTAAATAATTAATTTATTTAAAATGAGGGAAATATTAAATTAGGCAATTAAATAATTAAACATAATTATTTAATTTAGAGGATTATGATAGATAATTAAATAAATTAATAAATTCATTTAATTATTAGAATTAGTGACATATAATAAATATATAAAATTCATTTATTTAATAAGAAGACATAAATGAAAAAAGGTAATTAAATAAATTAAGAAATTTATTTAATTGTAAGAAGATAATAGATCCTTAGTGATGTATTGAATAAATAAATATAATTTATTTATTTAATAATCATGAAGAATACAAGAGACATTAATTAATTAAATAATTATGAATTATTTAATTAATAGTTGAATGTGGACCAAGGACATAATTAAATGTCATAATTATGCTAGGACAAAAGTGGTAAAATAGAGCTTGCAGGCCTAGGTCATTTTTAAGTGTCTACATTTTTCCCCTCTTTGTCATAATGTAGCATGTCGCATTGTGACAAAGAAAATAAGTCAAAAATATGCCCCAATGAAAAATAGTATGAGGAAGAATGACAAGGAGATAGCGGTATGCCCCCTCGAGAGGACAATCAGGTTCCAAGAACATGAGTGTTCTCTCAAAAAATAGATGAGAAGACTAGGAGACGATGAGACAAGAAAGTGTTAGTGCAAAAGATATGGATGATGAAGATGCAGACTAGATGAAATGTTAGAGGGGAAACAAAGAAGGGTGGGATGGGAAAAGAATCCTTCAACATTTTCCAAAGTACTAATAGTCATTGCTCAAATCATCATTGGGTGGTAAAAAATGACACAAATGGACAAAAAACACCTTGATATGATGTAGACCAAGGTGTGCAAGGTCATCCACTTGAAAAAAAGATAGTCGCAGACAAGGAATGTCCTAACTCATACTAAGGGCCAAGTTGCCCTAGTCTTTTTTCCAAGACAATCCACAAGCATAGAAAGAAAAATAAAGACAATAAAGACAAGTCATGAAACATTGTTGCTCCTCTAAATCTTATTGCTAGGACATCCTTGAGGAACTAGCAACATGATTGCCAGAAAGAGACAAGACAAGACAATCATCATGATACGCCATTTCTTTTCTAAATCATGTTTCTAGGACATCATTAAAAAACTAGTAGCATGATGAAAAATCAAGCCAACCATCATGATACATCCCTGTTTTTCTAAATCTTGTTTCCAGGACATTGTCGAAAAACTAGTAACATGACAGTCCAAAAAGACAAGACAATCATCATGATACGTCATTGCTTTTATAAATCATGTTGCTAGGACATCGTCAAAAAACTAGTAACATGATGAAAAATCAATCCAACCATCATGATACGTCACTTCTTTTCTAAATCCTGTTGCCAGGACATTGTTGAAAAACTAGTAACATGACAGTCCAAAAAGACAAGACAAAACAATCATTATGATATGTTGCTTCTTTTCTAAATCCTATTACTAGGACATCGTTGAAAAACTAGTAACATGATGAAAAAAACAAGCCAACCATCATGATACGTCACTACTTTTCTAAATCTTGTTGCTAGGACATCATCGAAAAACTAGTAACATGATGAAAAATCAAGCCAACCATCATGATACGTCGCTGCTTTTCTAAATCCTATTGCCAGGACATTGTCAAAAAACTAGTAACATGACAGTCCAAAAAGACAAGACAAAACAATTATCATGATACGTCACTGCTTTTCTAAATCCTGTTGCCAGGACATCGTCAAAAAACTAGTAACATGATAGTTCAAAAAGAAAAGACAAACAATCATCATGATACGTCGCTGCTTCTCTAAATCTTGTTGTTAGGACATTGTGGAGAAACTAGTAACATGACAATCCAAAAAAAAGAAAAAAAAAAGATAAAGATAAAATAGGACAATCATCGTGATACGTCGTTGCTTCTCTAAATCCTGTTGTCAAGACATCATAGAGAAACTAGTAGCATGATGAAAAATCAAAGACAAAATACTAAGATATGTTTGCCAAGTGTTTTCCTAGTATGTCTGAATGTCGAGTGTTGTAAATGTCGAGATGTCAGGTGTCAAGGTTTTGACGATGCTAAGATGACAAATGCCAAAGATTTCCAAATTCAGGAAGGACACATCCTGAATGATGCTGATGTCGAGAGGATCGATCCTTTAAATGTAAAGAGGATCTCTCAAAATGCCAAATGGCAGTGACAATTCCTAGGGAGGACACATCCTAAGGCATAAATGATAGAGGTTGTTCTTTAGAAAGAGACATCTAAAAAATAGTCAAGAGTTGATAGTTTGACTGGTTATGATAATTTGACTTGTTTTGACTATGTTTGATTGAGTTTGACTACATGTTGATGTTGACATGCTGATTTGCATGACATGTTTATTAAAGGATTGCCAAAGTTTGTTTTTCTTGTTTTGAAATGATCTGTTTGACTTGAAAACCTTTTGATGTGTGTGCCAATATAGTGCCAAGAACCCTAATGGACTAACCTAGTGCGCCTCGAGGGCTCATTGACAGATGGCCTTGCCTACGTCATGCACTCAGAGACTTCGTAGTTCAACAGGACCAATGAATTTGTCTTGATGACCAAAGATTGAGTCATGATTTTATTTTGACAAACCTACAAGGACTGACCTAATGCCTCAAGGACTCACAAATGAGTCTTGCCTACGTAGCAAATGCACAAAGACAACGTAGTTTGGACAAATGACAAAAGACTGATTGATTGACATGATGGAATTTTGACAGGAAATGACTTCATTTTGCGTTTTCGAGATAGTTTGACATTTGTTGGGGTTTCTTCAGGACGTTTGCAACTTTTTAGGTCGTTCTTTATTGTTTTATGTCTTTCTTCGAGACTTTTTTTTTTATGTTTTTTGTTTTTTTCAGGACATTTTTTTATGTTTTTGGTCTTTTTTTAAGACATTTTATGATGTTTTTGGTCTTTTTTCAAGACTTATTTTTTTTCAATGTTTTTTGTTTTTTTGTTTAGGAAATTTTATGATGTTTTTGGTCTTTTTTCAAGACACGTTACAATTCTCAAAACCATGTGCGATACCCATTGCAGTCACATGATAAAAATTTTCCCATAGTCATGTCCAAGATATGCGTGGGATGCTGGAGGGACAGTATGTAGGACTTGATGTCAACCATTTGTCAACCATGAGAGAAAGGTCTGATGTCATGGCGAATGTCATAGTGGTGCTAGAAAATGTGTTTCATAATAGGCCAATACAGGTAAAGTGACAGTAGATGGCCGAGCAGTGATTGACTATGCATGGTACTTGTTTACTAGGTTTTCGCCATGGTACTTATCCAAAGTGCCTGTTTGTCAGGTTTTCACTATTGGACGAATTGTTTGTCTTTACTATTTTTGTCATTTTTTTATTTTTTTGGTGTCACCAAGATGCGTGTTTGCCAGGTTTTCATTAGGGTAACGATTTTTATATTTTTCATTTTTTTTTGTATTTTTAAGGTTTTCGACTCGACTTTCTGATGCTATGCATAGAACTTCCAAAGATGTAGACTGTTAATAGGCTCTGTTAGTTGTTCACCATCTGGAGTAGCCAGCTGATACGCTCTAGAACCAAAAGAGGATATGATGACGTAAGGACCCAACCAGTTTGGTTCAAATTTTCCTAGCTTTTCTCTATCAACCTGATTCTTAGGGTTCTGCATGAGGACTAGGTCACCAATGTCAAACTTCTTGACCATGAATTTCTTGTTGTAACTATGACATAGATGGTTCTGATATGCTTGCAGATAGTTTAGGGAATTATGCCTTCTTTCCTCTAGCATCTCTAGCTCATATAGGCGTGCCTGTCTGTACTCCTCATCATTAGTTAGACCTTTCAGGGAGACTCATAAAGAAGGAATTTCAACCTCAATGGGCAAGATGGCCTTAGCTCCAAAGACTAGGGTGAATGGAGTGGCTCCTGTGGGTGTGCGAATGCTAGTGCAGTAATCCCATAAAGCAAGATTGAGTTGAATATTCCAATCATGACCAACATCATTGACGGTCTTTTTTAGGATTTTAACTATGGTTTTATTAGATGCCTCAGCTTGACTATTTCTTTATGGGTAATACGGAGAGGAAAAATGATGTTGGATATGAAATCGCTCACATAACTCACAAACGCCTTGTTTTTTAAAGGGACGTCCATTATCAGTGATGATGGATTGCAGAAGACCATACCGACAAATGATGTAGTTAAGAATGAATTTGGAGATTTGTTTTCCAGTTATGTACATCAGGGGGATGGCCTCGATCCCCTTCGTAAAATAATCAGTGGTGGTGATGATGAATTTGTGGCCATTGGATGAGGTAGGATGGATCTTCCCCACGAGGTCAAGTCCTGCTTGTGTGAAGGGCCAAGGAGAAGTGATTGACTAAAGTTCTTGTGCTGGAGCATGAATCAAATTGCTGTGAACCTAACATTGGCGACAAGTCCTGAAATATTCTAGTGCATCTTTCTTAATGGTCGGCTAGTAGTACCCAAGTCTTGTTATCTTCTTGGCCAAAGTAGGACCACTCGAATAAGATCAGCATATACCCTCATGTACTTTGCATAAGGTAGCTCATGCTTCATTGGTGTCAAGACATCTAAGGAAGGTGTCGTCAAAACTACGACAGTAAAGGGTGTCGTTGACGATGGCATATCTGTCGGCTTTTCGAATAAAGGACTTTTTCTAGTTATTGGAAATATTGGGTGGAAGGGTTTAGGTCTTGAGGTAGTCATGAATGTCTTGGTACTAGGGATAATCAGGACCAACAAGTTTGAAGACCATCTCTGATTCTAGAATATCATAGGCAGGGACCAACAGTTGTTCTATCAGGAATTCTAGTTGAGGTATATTGCTCAGAATGTCAAGGAGAGAGCCGATTGTAGCCATGGAATCTGTTGCCTTGTTTTGTGTTCTTAGAACTTTCTCAAAAGTCACCATGTGAAAGTATGTCTGGAAGCTGTCAACCATTCATTTGTAGGGAATTAGCTTCTCATCCTTAGTGTCATAATCATCATTAACTTGGTTGATGACTAACTAAGAATCCCATAGACATGCAGTGCTCTGATTTTTCACTTTATTGCCATTCTAAGTCATGTGACCAGTGCCTCGTATTCTGCCACATTATTTGTATAGGGGAAGGCTATGCGAAAAGATTTAGGAATGAAATATCCTTGAGGGGTGATAAATAGTATTCATGCCCCCGAGCCATGATTAGTATGAGATCCATCAAAGTATAGCCTCCAATGTGACTTGGGTTCCATATGGAATATTGAATCATCTAGGAAATCTACCACTAAGGGGTGATCACTTTGTATAGGTGCATCTGCTAGTTGGTATGCTATGACTTGTCCCTTTATTTCCTTTCGCTCTACATACTGGATTTCATATTCACTCATAATCATCACCCATTTTTCCAGGCGTCTTATTAATGCTGCATGACTCAATAGATATTTGAGGGGTTCAATCTTTGCTACCAATTGTCTCATGGCTCAACATATAATGTCTTAGCTTCTGAGCTACAAAGACAACTTCTAGACAAGCACATTCAATTGATGTTTAATTTAGTTCATAGCTGACCAGCATCTGACTAATATAATATATGGCCCTCTCTTTCTTGTCATGGTTATTTTGTTCTAGTAATGCCCCTAGTGCTGAAGTAGTGGCAGAGATGTATAAAATTAAAGGCTTTCCTTGAATGGGAGGCATAAGGATGGGTGATGACAATAGGTAGTCTTTGATTAGTTGAAATGCCTCTTGGAATTTATCTATCCATAAAAAATGGATTCCCTTGCACTGAAGATATTGGAATGGTTGACACTTGTCGGCCAATTATGCTATATGAAGTTCCGAATAGATTGTACCCTGCCTTGTAATGTCCCGAGTTCACTTATCCCTCTAGGAGGAGGCATATCCATAATGGCTTTGACTTTGGCTGGATCAACCTCAATTCCTCTTTGAGAAACTATGTATCCTAAAAGTTTGCTAGATGTTATGCCAAAGATGTATTTCTTAGGATTTAGTCAGACCTTATATTCTTCTAGTCTCTTGAAAGTTGTGGTCAACACTTTTAGATGGTCTTTTCTTGTTACTGATTTATCCAAAAGATCATCCACGTAATCTTCCATTATTGTATGCATCATGTTATGAAAGATTGTGGTCATAGCCCTCTAATACGTGGCACCTGCATTCTTGAGCCCAAAAGGCATGACATTCCAACAGTATGTACCCCAAGGATAAGTAAATGTTGTTTTATGTTGATCTTCTGGGGCAATACAAATTTGATTGTATCCTAAGAAACCGTCCATGAGGGACATCATCTCCTATCCTGCGATGAGGTCGACTATGATATCTATATTTGGTAACAAAAAGTCATCTTTTGGAAATGCTTTGTTTAAGTCCCATAAATCTATGAAGATGTGGATCATCCCATTTGGCTTTGTTACTGATACCAGGTTAGATATCCATTCAGCATAATCAATAGACCGTATGAACCTGGCATCTAGAAGTTTCTTCAACTCATCTTTGACTAATAGAGCAACCTAAGGATGCATTTTGTGAAATTTCTGTTTTATTGGCTTGACGTTTGGAAATAATGGAAAGTGGTGCAAAACAAGTTCTAGATCTAATCCTAGCATGTCAACATAGGACCATGTGAAGTTGATTTTACTGTTTGCAAAAAATTTGTGAAATTCGAGTTTTTCTTCTTCAATAAAGGATGTGGCAAAGAGGACCATTTTGGGATCTTCTACTATTGATATGTTGACTTCTATGGTTTCCTCTATGAGCACAGTTGATTTCTCTTGAGTTATGGGAAGAATGTCTAGTCCTCCATATTTGAGCGCCTCAGAGAGGTTTTCACCCATAGATACGACCTTTATTTTTACTTTTTTGCCATTAGAAGGTGTCTTTCGGTTTTCACCTAAAGACGTTTCATTTTTTGTCTTATTTTTACTTTTCATTTTGTGACTGGAGGATGGAGTAGTCTCCCTAAAGTAAGCTGCACAATCTAGGTCAATGGTGAATCCTGCCTTGTGATCACCATTGGGTATGCCCTCACGTAATCCCATAAATTCTGCAATGGCCTCATCATTCTAAAAGGTGTCTAGAATTGGTGGGCCTTGTTGGTCCCAATCAATTAATTGTAGATAGATTAAGGAAATTCCATCATCAGCGTTGGTGAATTGCGGGGAGGAGGCATAAAGCATGCATACAGATTTAGAGATATTGAAAATGAAGCTATCATCATCCAATTCCACATCAAACTCTATCCAATATTCCGCTTCACTTGAGTCATACTTGTTGGTAAAATAAGGCATGAAGGAGTCAGAGTCATGGTTTTCAGTCTCATGTGGTAATTCAGATGGTTAAACTGGTATGTCATGATGAGGACTGATGGGGTCAGGGGAAGACTCTATCTTGTCATTGTTCCTTGGGCCTTTGGGATTGTGATTATTCGATGCTTGATCAATTTTAAAAGTTTGCTAGAATCTTTGTTCAAAGGTAAGTTCCCTAGTTTCAAGGAACAAGTAATCGAGACAACAGACACTTAGGTATCATTGGGAACCAAATTCCCACTCATGGGAGCAGATTTGGTGAAGGTTTCCTTAGCGGTCTTGAAACTTTTCGAAGCATGCACGCTCTGACTCAAAAGTCCACTGGTACGTCGATCGTCATTGTCGGGCAATCCATCCCTAATCCAAGAAATTTTGGTCTTTCAAAAAACATCAAAGGTTCTCATAGTCCTATTTTGTTTTTACCAAGGCCACTAGTACCGTCGTAGCCTTTTTCCTTCATCATGTAATATCCTTTGCCGTATATATGGACTGGTAAAGGGGGTAAGGCTTCCATTTCTTTGTAGATCCATCCTAATATGTCAGTGAGGTCCTCGTTGCTCATGTCTCCCCATCTTATAAAAAATGTTTTTGGTGGAATTTTAAACATTACTTTAGGTTCCATTCTGAAGCATGGCCAACCATAGACCTAAGGAGACTTGGGTATTGTTGTGATGCTATATGTTGTACTTAGTTTGAATTCTCCACAGCCTAGGTCCTAGATATTTACATTAGACTCAACTTTAGGAAGTGAAGGAGATGGTGGCATGGCAGAAGATGTGGATCGAGTGGAAGTGGATGATGATGCAAGTGTGGATGGGTCAATGTATTTGGAAGAAGAAGGACTAGGAGCTTCCCGGTTGATGGGCACTTAGTTTTCAGAAATACCCCTTAGGTTGGTACAATATTGAAAAGGGTCGGGGTCTCCATATATGGTGATTTCTGTGCCGTCAAATAGGAATTTTAGGCATTGGTGAAATGTGGAGGGCATGGACTTTAGGGCATGAATCCATGGGTGACTGAGCAATATGTTGTCAGGTAATTCCAGATCTAGGACCTAGCAAGTTTTGTCGATAATCATTGGCTTGAGTTTGATAGGAAGATAAATAACGCTTCTAGAAGAACGTTCCTCATCATCATATGCTTTTATAACTATGCTCTTTGTAGGTTCCATGCATGCATCAGAAAATACCAGAGCCTTAACAAGTTGTAATGAGCATATGTTCAATCCTGCCCTGCCATCTACTAAAACTCTTCTAACCTTGTGCTTATGGACGAAAGTTTCAATATGTAATGCATCATTATGGTTGGTCTTCGGTGACGAGTAATCTTGATCAGAGAAGGTGACATGGTGAGGTGTATTGAGGTATCCCACCATGGTATCAAATTGGTTGACATCAATATCCTTAGGGATAGATGACTCTTGCAGAGTTTTATCTAGTATAGCCTTATGCGTGGGAGAAATGTGAAGCAGCTCAAGTATGGAAATTGGTGCAGGGGTCTTGCATAACTGATCGATAAGGTTAAACTGACTCTTAGGTTGCCACTTCTTTGTGGATGATCCAGGTTGTGATGGTTTAGGTGATGGACCAGCTATGGTGATCTTAGGTTGCCTAGCAAGAGGCATACCAGCTATGGTGATCTTGTCACTCTGAGTAGTGGCGTTGCATTGAGGTGCTCTTTTGACTATGATGGTATTGATGTATTCATCATTCGTTTAGACATTGTTAACAATAGGTCCACCTGAATAGTCATACTTTGTGCTAGTGTAATTGGCTTGATTATTGTTTGTCTTAGGACCTAATGTGGAAGCATTGTTAGAACCATGGTCTTGTAGTGGGTTCTTATGGATGGTATGGTCAGCATTTGATGGAAATTGTGGGCCATCCAATTTGATTATTCAACTTTCAATAAGGTCTTGTACAATATTTATGAGTTGTCAACAAGATGATGTCTTATTAGCCCGGTGGTACTCACATAATGCATTATCATCCCACCATGATGGTTTAAATTTCCCTCGGTCATACGGTTTTGGTTCTTCAAGTGTGATGAGACCATTTTGGAGGAGCTTCTTAAGGATATCCTCAATTGGTTCTCCCAAAGAAGAGTATGTTCATCTTTTTGGGAATTGTCTTGTCTGACGGTATTGTCCTTGACATTGATTGTTTTGACCATTTTGGTTGTTTGGTGTGGTATTGGTGGGGGGTGTCAATATTGTCTGTGGTTTGTTTGCAGTTGAACCCCTTTTAGAGCCAATACAGGACCCATAGTGTTTACAACCTTGGCATCGACAACACCGTCATTGGTAACATGTTTATTTTTGACACAATACTTGTTTTTGTCAGTGGGAGGATTTGTGTTTGTGTTTTTAGGACCATATTTTAGATCTCCTTTTGCAATAAGAGCTTTCTTGATTTGGAAACCCTTTTCGACTAGGTTTGTGAAAGTTGTGCAACAATGCACTTGCAATCCATATTTTAAGGGGCCTAGAAGTGTTTGAATGAACATGTCAACCTTTTCTTTTTTGGGTATGTCGATGTGACAACGACTAGCTAGACTTCTCCATTTTTGGAAGAATGGGATGAAAGTTTCACCAGCATCCTCTTGTGTGAGAGTACATAAGCTAGTAATGGAGGTGTCCATGTCAATGTTGTACGAGTAATTTTTTATGAATTTGTGTTTAAGTTCATCCCATATTTGAATATCCTTTTGAGTGGAGAACCATTCAAGGGCAGGACTTGTAAGACTTTTAGAAAAGAGTCTCATCAAGTATGTTTGTTCGTAGGCGATGCCCATACAGTTGGTCACAAATTCTCGGACATGTTCGATAGGATTTTTCTTTCCTTTGTATTTGGTGAAATTTATTGACACATATCTCGAAGGAAATGGAGGCATGTATAAGTTCACGTCAAAGGGATATACGGATAAGTCATATGACAGTTGTGATTTATTGTCGGATATTTGCATGTTTTCTATGGTCTTTTATAAATCCATTAGTTTACTTCACAAGGTATTGATTATAGGATTATTTGTGGCATCATACATTAGATTGATTGGTACACCATGTGTTCCCATTTGTTGTGAAGCGATATTGGTGTTTTGTTGAGGGATATGTTGTTGTGACATGTATGATGTGTTTTGGTTTGTGTGTTGTTGGTACTAAAAGTTTGGATTGGGGACATGTTGATGGGTATGAATATGGGATGAATATGTTGGAATATTTCCTCCAACCATTTGAGTCGAGATTTGGGGAATATGGTGACCCTTGATATTTTGGTGTCCGATGGATACCATAGGTTGTGTGTTTTGAATACCTTGTCCAAATTGTTGTGATTGTACAAGGGAAATGTTCGTATTTTGTCCTTGGGAGGGGTAGGCATTAAACTATATTGACATGATAACATTTGGTTGTGGTCCATGAATAAGTACATGTCGTTTATTTCCTTCCAAAGGATTAAGTGAGGTACCAATGAGAGGATTTGATGAGGATGCACTCATGGTACTAGATGTAGTCGTAAATGGAGGATTTGAATGGCTTGATGATGCCCCCATGACAGTAACCGAAGTGGTGAATAGGGGATTGGAATAACTTGCCCACATTTTTGAGGACCCAAAGGTGTTTCCAATAGATTGTGATGATGTTGTGGACATTGTGGGAAGTGTGATGGGTTGTGTTCCTCCAATGGATGTTGCGTTGATGGAATTGGAACTATTTTGAATGTTGGAGGTAATACTCATGGTAGTTATGACAGTTTGCTAGGTGGTGTCAAAAAAGGTATTCTTGTGTTGTTTTGAGGTTGACCATTATTGGACATGTTGTTCGTATTGTCAACATTATGGTCGGGTGATGTCAATCTCAAAGTACTAAGGTCGAAGCAACGTGGTAACTTAACCCCTTGGTCCAAAAGCATGGGTAGATACCTTTGAGGGTAATGTAAGAATAAGTCTTCCACAAAGGTGGCTACCTCAAGATTTTGTGCTTCTGCTTCTAGGTCCTCTGCGTATACATGTCCTTATTGGTCTCTTTGTATGAATGGTTCAAGTGGAGTATGTGATGAGGACAGTTTGTTCATGGAAGATGGTATGTTTGTGTTGTTGAATGGGTCAGAATAAGTCCAGTTGTGGTTTATGTCCCAAACATTATTGTCGATGTTGGGATTGGAATCTTGTCCAAAGTTTTTCATTTTTCATTTCTTTCTTTGGAGTCTAGTTTCAACCATAAAAGAGAATTTCTCAAATGAGAATGACGAGTAAATGCAAGGATGACACTAGTCTATGATTTTGGATTTTTTGTGATAAAGGATGACAATGCAAGACTATGTTTTTGGATTTTGTCTAAGGATTGAGATGATTAATGCAAATTCTAGGTTCAAAATGAGGACTAGGATGGACTATATTTAATGCAAAGTCTAGGTGCAAAATGACAACTAGGGTGAATATTATCAATGCAAAGTCTAAGTTCAAAATGAGGACTAAGATGGAAAATGCAAAGTTTAAGTTCAAAATGAGGACTAGGATGGAAAATATTTGGAGAAAGGTTTTCCTAACCACACTAAACTTGACTTATGTCTCAATTTTGGTTATCGAAAGGACTTGCTAAGGGGACTAAGTGACAAGGTCAAAATGACAAGTGAGCCTCCCTAACTAGACTGTTGAGTTGTAGGTTCTCACAAAAAGGACAATGAACGAAAAGAGGAATACTGACTAAGTCCCAATATAACCTAGTTTTGAAAATAATGGTTTTGAAAAATGTGGAGAGTTTTCCTAATCCAAAGTTTTCCAAGATGAAATCTAAGGACAAGTTTATGCTAGAAATGATGATTATGACACCTAGGGAATGCAACTAAAATTTGGGAATTTAAACCTATGGTCAAAATGCAAGATAGTGAATGCACATGATGAATGTTTTGAGCAATTTCAGTTCTAGTTTTTGACAGAGACCTTTTTGAAAAGATATTTGATAGTAGGCTAAGATGTTTGGACTCAGATTATGGTCTATGATAGTGTTTATTTTTCCTCCAGGAAAATGCATCATTTCAGGTTGAAAATGTGTTGTAGTGATCAAATGCGTCTTTTCTGATGGCAAATATAGTGTGGTTTTGCAAATGCGGATTTACAGATTGCAATTGCAACTTAAGTTAGAAAATGTGGCTTTTTAGATTCCAAATGCATTGTAAGATAGGTGAATGCGGTGTTTGGAGCAGGAAATGTGTTTTAGCAGAGTAGATGTGTTGCAAAGACTGTCAAATGTGGTGTGACAAAGTGAATGTGGTTTAACAAATGTGGTGTAGAAGATAAAAAGTCAACTTTTTCAGATGTTTTGGTGAAAACCCGAATTGTTTAAAGTTTGACAGTTTGTTTCCAGATGTTTGAATGTTGTTTGTTTCATTTCAGTATCAACAAACAATTGGAAAACATGATATTTTGAATTGTAATCAAACGCACAAGAGAACAAGTATGATCCTATGGTTAAGCCAGGACAATATCCACTAGATTCCACGTGGGTTTCCCCAACCACATATCAGTAGCGTGTGAATTCAGAAGCTTGGATACAATGGCTCCCCCTTATAGTGCACTCTCTTTTCAAGCCAACCAAACTTCCAACCCCCATGAAACTCCCATGGCAGATTGATCACCTCTACGACAAACTACAAAGATGTGGATGCCTTCACACCGACTAGTGCTGAGCTAGCAAATAGAAGGTTTTTGGCTACTAAACAATGGTGTTTAATTCGAGACCCCCATTTGAGTGGACATACATGGGGCACAAGATTAATCTCTGATTAGGAGGCACTCCAGCCTGAATAGGTTAAGCTCAATAGGGTTTTGGGGAGTACTACTTGGTCCGAATGATACATCTACACTAGTAATCTTAGGTTTTCCCTTAAGATTCACATTTATATACCAGTCGGGGGTAGCTTGGCCTTAGCTCCATTGCTAGTTTGAGTCACCTAGAGGTGATGAAATCCCCTAGAAGGCCCAATTTCTAGAGGCAATAACCATTTCTTTTACACCCAAGATTGCATGACTGCGCAAGGGGAGAGGATACTATGATTATTGCATTAGGGTTACACAAAAATAAAGTGGGTCTAGCTTTCTGAACACCTAGTTTGCACAGGGTGAGAGCATAGTCACCTACCACTTTCAAACATAGTCAGATAGAATTGAAAGCATGTTCATTTTATGTACACCAAAATAAATATTTTCTATTCTAAAAAATAACAAACACAATGTTTTGAAATAATTCTTGGACACTTGAATCTACAAAAAAACTTGTTAGGAGTTCAGGAAAATGCGTCACAACAAAGTGAATGCATCACTCTGTGCAACAAATGTGGCGCGAGCCTACGTTCTGGTTGCTAACAAGAAGATGCATTGATTGAATGTTCAAATGTGTCTCGGTTTGTCAGATGTGGCATTCCTAACTACAATTGCAGTGTAATAGAGTGATTGTGTCATTGTAGCTTTCAAATGTGTTGCGACGCAGCAGATGGGACTTGATAAAGCATGAATGCATCATTCTGAACCTATACCTAAAAAAATGATAGAAAACAGAAAACCATATGGAAAGAAAAAATAACAGAGTTGGGTTCACCAATGTATCAATGGGTTATTTTCCTAATGGTTAGCAGATTAGATCAATAATATTAAAACCCAATGAAACTATGAAATACAATGAAAAAAAGTAATAAAAATGATTATACTGGAGATAATGCATGAAGCCTTCATGATTGATTTCCATATTAGCACCTTCTAGCTCGCAGTGATTGTATGATGATTGCCCTTAGATTTGTGTGAGAAAATGATGGTGACCATTCCCTATGTAAGTTTTGAAGGATTTGAATGACAAATAATGCCTATGACTATGACAAATGACTATAATTCCTATGAATAAGTAATCAAATTAAACAAGCTAAGTGAGTGTAAAATCTAAGCATAAACGTGTTAGAGTAATGAAGTTGTCCAAAAAATGTGACCAAGATTGACATTTTATAGAAAATGCAATTTTGGGCGGACGGACGAGATTGAAAGCTAACAAAGCCTAAAATCAGTGGTCAATAATTCATGTGACAATCCCTAATTAGGGCTAGGGAAAAATTATTAAATGAGTGGTCAAGATTTCATTTGAGAAAATCAAATCAGCAGTCGAGAATAAATGTGATAATTATCTAAAAAGATAAAAGATTTTCAAAAATCAAGAAGATAAATACTGCTTCATTTGTAAGATTTGAAAAATCAAGAAGATAGAGGTTAAACTGAAAAGAAGATTTGGAAAATCAAGAATTTGTTCAATTACTTGATTTTTGGAAGAATATTATCTTTTTGAATTAAATTAATTCAAAATGTGGATTTTGTGTGATAGTAAATAAATGATTTTTAGATTATTTACTAAAAGGAAGTGACAGTTAATGATGTGAGATCATTTTTAAATAATTTATTTATTTAAAATGAGGGAAATGTTAAATTAGGCAATTAAATAATTAAACATTATTATTTAATTTAGAGGATTATGATAGATAATTAAATAAATTAATAAATTCATTTAATTATGAGAATTAGTGACATATTAAATAAATAAATAAAATTTATTTATTTAATAAGAAGATATAAATGAATAAAGGTAATTAAATAAATTAAGAAATTTATTTAACTGTAAGAAGATAATAGACCCTTAGTGACGTATTGAATAAATAAATAAAATTTATTTATTTAATAATCATGAAGAATACAAGAGACATTAATTAATTAAATAATTATGAATTATTTAATTACTAGTCGAATGTGGACCAAGGACATAAATAAATTTCATAATTATGCTAGTATGAAAGTGGTAAAATAGAGCTTGCAGGCCTAGGTCATTTTTAAGTGTCTACACTAATATTCGTGTTTTATGTTTCCAGAAAGATATCAAGAAGATCCTACGAATTGCTTGATTCTTCAGAAGCAAAAACATTACAACATTTCTATAGTGCCCACATAGTGCTAAGGAATAAGAAGAAGAAATCCATTTAGATGTGTTTCTGGTTACAAAACAGGGTTGTAGCAGAAAATGTTGCTAGGAATTTCCAAGTTGTAACTGATTAAAATTTACTTTGTAGTGCTATGAAGCTCATTTCTTTCACATGGTTTAAACCATACCATAGATAAGGGTTGTATTTCCAATCCAATTCAACAAAAGAATAATTTGTTCTCTTAAGGATCACATGCAATTTTGTTTGGCTATTTTTTTCAATTGGGAATAGATGTTTATCATGCTTTGAACATTAATAATTTGCAAGCTGCCCATGGATTCTTCTCAGTATATTGTGTACTTGTCATTTTTTTTTGTCAAACAGGACATGATGCAAGATTCCTTAGTTTTCTTTACACCATAAGTTCCTTACAGACATGATTAAATTTTGAGAGCTTAATAGGGATTTAAACCTAGGTGGGTCTACCTTTGCAAACTGAGCAGACTTAAGTGATGTGATTTTGTTTACAACAATCTATTCACAATGACAATCTTACAGTGAACAAATATAATCCTAATAAAGTGTATGTGTAATATTAGAATATTTTTCAGTTAACAGATGTAAAAAATAAAATGGATAAACTAAAAGATGAAATGCGTGAGACCAGTGCCTTGTCGGGTGTATGGAGTCTAATGAAGATCTAGAAAAGTTTAATCTATGATGGCAATAATTCAAACTGTTTGGCACACAGATGTAGTTTATAACTTGTATAAACGTGCAAGTAAATGATTGACAAACTCTGGTTGAGATAGAATGACAATACTAGTTATGTGATTCTTCTTATTGATCCAATTAATACTCTTCAATTACTATGATTGACTAGAAGGGTTTAATCTTTATTTGAAAGAACCAAATAATCACATCACACAAATACAACAAATGTGTATTGGTAAACTAAATATATGCTTGATATATCAATTTAAACAACATAAAAGCATCAAAATGGAGACAACCAGATAACTGTATAATTCCACAAACAACTAATACCAAGATTAAGACACGAGTTCAAACATCTTCATTAACTTCATCGAAATTCATACATGCATCTGAGTCTTTTAAAGGAAAGTTTCATTGAAAACTATCTACTATATATTTCTCCTATCTGCCTATATCTATTTTACATTATGAAACATATATAAATATATCAAAATTGTGAAAGGACATATCCTTTCAGAAATGTCTTTTTCTTAACAACAATAACAAACTAGAAATTATGCTCTATTAAGCCATAAATGGATTTTTGACAAATAATCTACGTAATCTTTCTGCTCATGTGTATCAACATCCTCTAGCGCATTCCTTATGGCTATATCCATTTCGATCATCTTCTCATTTTGTTCACATTCCCCGTCCATTGTTAAATTGTTTCCTGTGGCTGTATCCAGAATTGTTTGCATCATCATCTCACATTCCTTGATCCATCTGTCTTTTCCCTTTATTTCCCCTTCATCTTCTAACAACATTGGTACTCCCTTTTTTGTGACATTGATCATCCCTTGCTCATCACCTTGCAATTCTTCATGGAAGTATTTATGTTTTTTCATAAAATAGTTGGCAGCATCAATAGCTATGTTATTAGGAGCATCCCTTTTTTTATTTCCTAGAACTTCTCTTGGATCCTTCCATCTATCCTCTTATGTTCTTGTACTATAGTATAATTGTGTGAATGTGTTCCTCAGAGCTTACTCAACCAAGTCATTAAATTGGTCTGCCTCTTCCTTATTATTGCAGTGAGTACATCACATTTACCTTGTGAGTATGCATTTGATTCTTCCCACTGGTATCTTGCCTGGGAGCTTTCACTATGAGTCAATTGCTTTGTGCATCCTAGCGTGATTCCCATCATGTCCTTCAAGCGATCATTTTCTCTGAGTAGTCTCTTGTTATTCATCTTATACATTTCTTTTTCCTTGATTAGCATCTAGATTTGGGCTTTATTTAATTTGGCCACATTAATGCTAATTTTTGTTGTAGCTGTTGGAACAACCTCACCAAATTTTAACATCATTACATGTCCAAAATAATTTTTAGTATCGATTACAACATATTTCTTGTGTGGAGGATATAGGGCCCATATCATAAGTGATTCATCATCTGGGTTATACTTAGATCCTGCATAAATCTCTGTTACCCCCTCAGGAGTGAGTTTATGTGTGGCATTACTATTCTTCAAAAAACTATCAAAAACTAAAGAAGAGTTCAAATCCAACCTAGGAAAGATCATGACACCTAGATCTTCTACTAATTTCCTTCCTTTCTCAGGGGTCATGCTCTTCATTTCTTCTTCCACACTTGATTTTAAGTTATTCAGTAGTTGTTCCTCATTACTTGGTGTAATATTCTCCATTGATTCCCTTATTGATTTTCCTTTTAATTTTAACAAAAAGGTTTTAAATTATGAGGTTTTAATGAATTCATCATCAACCACAAATGATTTATATGCTATATGCCTTGTGTCAGTATCTACACTCTCTTTAACATTTGGTTCCCTGGGAACATACTTGTAGTCTTGAGTTCTCAATCTAGAAATCTTATCAATTGTACTGCTAGGCCTACCATCACCAGATGTCTCTTAATCAGAAGATAATAGTTCTATATCTTGCAATCCCCTGTTATACTCATCAAAAATTCTTTTTGCTTCCTCTTCTTCAAAATTCCTAATCAAGTCATCATACAGATAGGGTATGTGATTGTATCCTCCCAAGTTCATTTTATTTTTGGAAAAATCAATATACCCTTCTAGATCAAATCCTTTTCACAGTGGACCCTTCTTCATGTTGTATTGCAACAATTTGTTAAGAACCATATCATATCCATCCCTTGCTAATACAATGAAATCACTGAAGCATAATGTACTAGGCATAAATGCCTGCTTTCTGAAAGAAATCAGATTCATAACATCTGAATAGTCCAATTGCCTAACAATCTCCAAATATGCAATCCTATTAGGCACCGTCTTGTAAAAAATGAAGGGTGCATCTTCAAATCCATATACTCTTATCATGGTCACATCTTCTAGACAGTACCAGTCTCCCCAATTGTGGTTGAAAAGTCCATTGAAATCCTTAGGCCTTAAAAACCTTTTTATTTCATTGGAAAATGAATATTCACAAGGATGATTGTAAAATATATACAGTGGTTTCACAAAAAACTCTTCAAAATGTAGATAACAAGAATTAGAAAATCTACAATCCTAGGTGGCAGTCCAAAGTTGTACTAGTAATAACCTTCCTTCCTTATCAAATTGTACAACCCTCAATTTTTTAGGCCAGATCTACAATTCTTGTCCATAATAAAGTATCATATGCATTAGGATTGAATAAGCATCCAAGTGCAAGATAGGAGCTCCACTTTTTATTGCCATCAGTCCTAAATCAAGTAATTTAAAGATGTGTGAAGCATAATAAAAAGACCTTGAATTGTGACATTGGATGTCCGCTGCAATTACCATGGGTACAATTGACATGTGCTCAGGGGCCTACATTCCCAACACTTGACACACTAAAAAATATGTGTAACTCATGTAGGGTTCAAAGAAATCAACAGGGAATGGGGGACCATCACTGTCATATAGTGGAACTGAAACACCATCTTTCTTAGACTTGTGTAGTGGCAAACTCCAACCCTTGTACAAAGTATCCATCCTCCAAAATTCATTTTCCAGCTATTCAAGTACAATTTTTTCACAACACACTCCCTCTAGGTTAAAAACCTCACAGATGGCAGCTTTAGATACATGTATAAATGGTTTTCCCGATGGATCACAAATATATTTACATTTTGGATTATAATAGGTAGCTAGCATCTTTACCAATTCTAGATTTACAAATACATTAGGGCAGACTAGTTTCCCTAGGTTTAACTTCCAAGGATTGCACACTGGTTAATATCAGTTCTTTCATTGGTAATGAAAAATAAACAGCTCATATCCCCTAATTGGGGTCCATATGTCTCATATATGCTTGCATTGATCCTCTAACTTTTCCACTTTTGCCCTAAGTTGTGTAGATCACCTGGCCTTAAGTCCTGAGCTGAGAAATTGATCAATTAAGTCTTAGTTTAACTTCCTCTCAGCTACCCCCAGTTCCTTCTCTGCTTCCATTTTTTTTCCTTTTTCCTCTAGGGTTATTACTCTCACTCTGTTTCCTACCTTTTACTTTTCCTGAGCTAGTTCTTTCAATTTTATGAATCACAAAACTAGAAATTTAATTGTAGGGAACTTACAAGATTATTTAGAATTCTTTGACCGCAAGATCCTTTGGCCGTTCATTCATTTCTTTGCTGCTAACTTTGCAAAATTATCCTTCAATTACTTTTCTCAATTCAGGAAATCATCGATACATTTGGTAGTAATACTGCCATTAATGTCCTAGCTTTGAACATAAGTGTAGCTAATCTTCAAATTTAACCACTGTCACATCAAATGTTCTATTGAAAAGACAATTGAAAATTTGGGCGATCCTTTTATTCAGGCTTGACTAACATTCATTAAACATTCTTTTGGTCAGAGAGACATTATGCTGATATCACATAATATATCCATCTGATTCATATAAATATTGGAAAAAGTCACCCTGATGACTATCTTGATTTGTTTGAGTCTTCATTGGAAAGACATGGTGTATTGCTAAGACATTCAGTAATTTTCCTGATGTTATAAGTCTCCCCGATGATTATTCCTTCAATCTCAAGTATGTCGCCAAGACTCCTGCCAATGTAATCTTATCGACATGACATAGTGGGTTGGGAGGACATTTTGAATTCATTCTGATAGCATTTGTCTTAGCGATAGTATGTTTCTTTGTTTTGTCAGCAAGAAAATATGTGTCTCACTGTTGATATTTCATCAGCAATACAAATGCACTTAGGTTGACTTAGGGATCTTACTCTGATGGCATTGGTTTGGACGATATAACTCCTTGTGCTTTGATCGATGAGACAAGACAGGTTTCTTGCTGATGGAACTTCATCGATGAGACCTATATGCTCGGTATGACCTTTTCATTTCACCCTAATGGAACTTGTCTTGCCAACGAATCTCTTTATCGGTGAGATCATGGACCATGTCATCTCGATGTGTATCTTCTTATGTAATCCAATCAGTGTGATATTTATGTTCTTTCTTTGATATGCTGAAAATGAGAATATAATGATTTATGAATCAAAGATACCTGCACAAATTCTTGCTGATATGGGTTATTTGAATACTAGATTTTTGAGGTTTTTCATGATATCAAAGGGTCAAGAATGATGTGATCATATGTGACTATAATGGATTATACTCAAGATAAGGTTTTCTTTAGGGAATCAGTGAGTGAAAAATCACTGTAAAATTTTCAAAATTTTATAGTTCCAACATAGGCATAAATTTTTTTTCCCCAAGGTTTCATGGGCATATGACAAGTTTAAAGGCTAGTTTCTTTGTAAAATAGGCCCTATCAGCCTAATCAACACAACCTAGAAAGGGCGATTTTTGTGATTTGGTCGAAAGGACTTGTAATTTCCCTTGAAGTATGTTTAATAACTCCAAAATGGGTGTCTAAAACCATCAAGGGTTTCTCTAGTGTTTTGCGAAAGTTTTGAGTTATTGGGAAAAAACTAGGTTTGCACTGTTACAAGGATTCAAGGAGTCAAAGTGTGAAATCTGACTTCTGTTGTTTGTCAGGCTTTGAGAGTTGTTTGGATTGTTTAAATTGGTCATTCTAAACTTGTTGGAAGCATCTTAAAGGTAGGTTGATAGGTTGGTTGAGTTGAGCCTCCCAGGTCTAAATTAGGTAGTCGTTATTGCTAAGGTGGATCACTCCTTTCTGCAAAGGCCATCACTACAAAGAATGGAAACAATTCTTTCAACACATAAACTATTATGTAGTAGTCAATTAAAATGAAAAATCTTACTCTATATTAGTTAGGATACACAAATAAGAAAATGATCTAAATAGTCTAATAATTTGACCATTAGCATATAACAATTTCTATAGAGTTGTAGATCTCTTCCATTTCAAAAACACAAAAAATATTAGGTAGATAATCAAACATATTTCATTTCTACAGTGACTTATTTATCCTAGAGGAACTAAGTATATAGCATACAAAGAAAACCAACAAACCCACAACTACCATTATTTTGAAGGAGTTTAGTTTTCTCCCCTTCCCAATCTCCCTAATATTGTCTAATTATTTTAAAGAGACTAAGGGTCATAACACAACTTTATTCAACCCACTAAATAGCTCGGTTAATGAAACTTGACAAAAGCAAAAAAATAATTGCTACATTTGGAATTTCATGTGGAATGAAGAGTGGTGACAATAATCTACTTATAGTTTAATAAAACACTATTTTTATAAGAAGGCTTGACATTAGAAAGATAAGTGTTACTTATAGTTTAATAAAACACTATTATAGTTTTACCAACATATACTATTGTATGCTTTCATGGCTTCTTAGTTAATATATGGGGAGAGAAAGAGAGAGATAGAGATATATGGGAAGAGAAAGAGAGATGGAGATATATGGGAAGAGAAAGGAAGAGAGGTGGAGATAGAGAGTTGATGGATAGGGGGATAGGAGGGGAAAGGTTGAAGAGGAAGAGAGAGAAGAGAGGGAGATATAGGTTGAAGAGGAAGAGAGAGAAGAGAGGGAGATAGATAGGTAGAAAAGGGAGAGAAAGAAGAGGGGGGAGGGAGAGCTATATTTAGAAAGGGAGAGAGAGAAGAATATAGGGGAGAGAGGGAGAGATAGCTCAATATATCTAGAGGGAGAGGGAGATACATAGAAAGGTGGATAGATAGAGGGGGATGGTGAAAGAGATAGAGATCGATAGACGTAGAGAAAGATATGGATAGAAAGAGACAGAGAGAGGAGTGAGAGGGAGATAAAAAGAGAAATAGAGATAGAGAAATAGAGTAGGAGAGATGGAGTGAATGAGAGAGAAAGGGGGAGAGGGAGAGATAGCTTAATAGATAGAGGGGGGAAGAGGGAGTGACATATATAGTGGGAGATATAGAGAGATAGAGAGTGACGGGGAGAGATATATCAATCACCCTCCCTATATCTCTATCTATTCATCCTTATCTCTTTATCTCTCCACCTCTCTCTATCTCTTTGTCTCCCTTTCTATTTGTATGTTTCTCATTATCTCCCTCTCTCTCTATATTTTCTTCCCTATATTTATCTTTGTCTCCTTAAGTGTGCAATGGGTACATTGAGGAGGTCTTAAAGGAGAATTATCATATCTTTAATAAAATGGCATGCTCCCTTGAGCATAACTCCCCAAGGACACATGCCATCCTTGGATTGTTGACATGAAACAACCAATCAAAATTTAGTTCCTCTTTTCCCTCTCTCTCTTTTCCTTTGTATCTCTTATATTTCTCTCTCTCATGCTCTCTCTTTCTCTCTCTTCCTATCTATCTAAGTTTATCTCTTTCTCTCATTCTCTATTTTTCTAGTTTCTATCTCTCCTTGTATTGGCTAATAGGCTACATATATTGTGAGATTTGAGCTTGAAACAAATCTCATGCCTGGAAACCACTATTGTGTCATTGGAAAACAAGTTTCAATTGCCATTTAATGGTAAACCATATGTAGTGTAATGGTAAAATCCTCTAAAATATCAGGTAAAAGCCTATATATACTATTATATATTAATAAATATAATTATATTATATATAATTTAATTTAATATTACTGTTATATTAATTATATTTTGTATTATATAACAATATACTTATTATTAATTATTAATTATAATAATTTTAAATGTATTTAATAATTTTGTTAAAGAATATAATAGATAATTATAATAATTCAAATAATTATATTATTTATTATGTAAAATATAGCTAATATATACTTAACTATATTGTAGAATATTAAAACCTAGCTAAATGGTGCCATAATTTTCAATTTAATTAACATACTCTAAAACCTAATGAAACCGGGTTGGAGCTCGTCAAATTGGAGAAGTGAAAGGTCAATACCAGCGCCAAGGAAGAGTGTGGAGGAATGAAAACAAGGTCAATACTAGCATCAAGGAAGAGTTGGAGTTAAAACAAGGTCAATACCAGTGCTGAAAAGAGTTTGGAGCAGTGAAAAAAAGGTCAATACCAATGTCGAGGAAGAGTTTGGAGCAATGAAAACAAGGTCAATACCAATGCCGAGGACGAGGTTGAGGGCACTCAGGGAAAATCGACGACCAAGGGACAATGAGTACTATAAGTTTGGCACCCCCATTCTATTTAACCTACAATTTTCATGCCTAGTTTCCAAAGATCTTCTCGTACATTGGTACCCCCATTCTCGTAAAATGGTATAAGATAAGAAAAATAAAATAAAATAGCTTAGTCTTTCACATTTTTATCAACTAGCCTCAAGTCTTGGAAAAACTCCCATAATCTACCCACATCTTGGTTGAGGTCTAGGATTTCATCACACATAGCCTTCATCGCATGAGTCTGAAGCAATTGTAGACTTAGCACTCTCTACAAGCTTAGTGAATTTGACCACTTTATCTTTATTTTTCCTCCAATCTTTATGTTTGTACCTCCCCTTTCAATCATCTTGCACAACTTGAACTTATAGTTTCCTTTTCTTATTGATCCTTCATGTGCTCATGTCAATCTAGCTAGTTGACCACCTAGTTACCCACAACATCCTCCACGTTAAGCTTAATGCCTCCCACCTCCTACAAAAAGATTGACATTTTCATCATTCTCATCTAGAACTCATAATTAAGTCCCACTAACTTTAGAGGTTCAATTTGTTGGTGGGAACATGTTATTCTTTGTTGTATGACCTACCTCAAATCTTATGTCCACAAAGTTGCTAAAAACATAAAACAATAAGAAAAAAATTGAAGGTACAACTAAAAAGGGGTTATTTCCTTTTGGCCTCCTCCACCTCTTATATTTCAACATAGCATGGAATTACGCTTACATAACATAAACTCAAACAAATGGAATTTTATAGGGGAAAAGGAGCCCAAGTATATGCTAGGCTAAGCTAGATCTAATGAATGAAAATAGAGGCATGCAATTCTTCTTTAATACCTCCACCACAAACATATGCAAGGAAAGGTCTCCTCCCTTCTTGGTAGTGATAACCTCCTCCACACACAACCCTTAAAAATTATGAATAGAGGAATATAATCTTTGAAGAACTCAAAGTTCATTCTCTACTACCTGATGCAATTAGTCATTTTATCCTTGCAAACATTTATAGTGATTACTAGAGGCACATAGACCAATTCTTCATAATAGAAGAATTTGATCATACTCTTCCAATGATGGCATTATGTGAAAACCTTAGGTTAAATGAATAATTCCTAGCTAATTTCTTTAAATCATGTCCAACCGTATAAGAGAAAACCATTGCTATGTGTACTTGGATACCATGGAGAAAGGCTCTTTGGGCTCTTTCATCAATCAAGGTATTGTTAAATTTTAACACCTAAAAGTGAGAATGAAGAATCTTTCCTAGGATGGTGGCCAATTATGCTTCTCAACACCTAGATTAAAAAATCATAGTCAATATCGTTGCTATAAAAATTAAACCTATTGCTTGAGATATAGTCATACAGGTAAACAAATTGGCTTTCTTGATAGTAGATTGGTGTAGGGGCACCTTGGGTCTCCATTCCTCTTTGAGGCATTTTTTTTTTGTGTGTTTGATGTCAAGTTGTCTTTGATGTAATAAGGTCCTAAGGACCATCTTAAATGACTTGTAATAGGTTTTCTAGGCTCGTTGTTGAGTTTTTGGTCTTGGTGATAAGTTTCAATGTAATAACAAGGTCTCCATCCTCACTTTGTAAGCTTGGTGCACCTTGGAAAATTAAAGAATAAAAATGCCATGATGCAATAAGGTTCTTGAGGGGAGTTTCATTGGTGTTTTGAAGTGTTTTTTGATGCATTTGACACCTCTTGAAGACTCCTTGTAGTTGGGTTTGTGGTAGTTGTGTAACTTTCCTTAATGAGGCAATTTGGTGTCTACAATGAAGTTTTATTAGTTCCAACATCCAACTAATTCAAATTTCAGTTGGAGAATGTCATGTAGGGTTTTTGGAGGTTGAAATAAGCCTCTCGTGGTCGAGGCATGGTTGTTGATGAATTATTTTTGAAGTTCTAATGCAAAAGCTTGTTGTTTTCTAGAAAAAATTGTGTGTAAATTTCCTATTCTACTATGTGGTACAACATTTGTACTTACTATATGGGTAAAATCCTATTATGGTTGGATAGAGGGAAGACCTGTATTTCTTTTGGAGGTGATTTTACAAGTTTTCATTGAGTATAAAAGAATATATCACCATTTTAGTAGGAAATGGTCTGAAAACCCTCAAAACTAGGGTTTTGATTGAAGAACGGCTCTTCCTTCCATCTCCAAGTTGTAATAAAGATAATTATTGGTGGGATGGAAGATATTTTTGTATTTTTTCATATATTTAGGGTTCTGGAGAATGACATGTTGTGTGGAGGAAGTTTTGCAATGTTCTAGGCCTGGCATCCTCATGTGACATGCCTAGATTGTGAAGTAAAAGTTGAGTTTTGCTTGTTTAGGGTGATTTTAGCAGTGAAGGCCCTTAGGGATGATAGAAATATATGTGAATAACCTATAAGAATTTTTTTCAAGGATTTGGGGTGAAGGGGAGAACCTAGATAATAAAAAATTCTGTTGTAGCCAACCAATTAGGCCTCTTGGAGTAGTGTTCTTTTGGTCCATTGCACCTTTTCTACTCACTATCAAAAAGGGAGGTTTTGGGGCCTTGTAGGGGCATATAATACCTGTCTAAGTGGTTCCAATCCCATTGGTTTTGTTGAGTACAAGAACCCTAGGTGAGTTGGGTCATTTCCTTGAAGGAGTAGTGGATTGATAAGGTCCACTTAAAGAGTATTTGAGAGAGTTGTGCTAAGTTGGTGGTTTGATAATCTAGTTGATCATCTAAGGAAGCTTCCCTGATCACTCTACATCATAGATTGTTGAATGGGCCCAACAAACTATTCATGATGCCCTTACTATTAAGTTAAAACTTTGACAAGGCATATGATTGTATCAAATGTCCTTTCATTTATAAAAGGATCAAATGGATTTATTTTTAACCCTAAATTATTATCACACATCCATCTCTTTGTTAATGAGTGATTGCACAATAGTGTGTCCCACTTGTGGGATGAGGCAAAAAAATAATCCCAAAATTTCAAAATTACAAAATACCAGTTGAATGAAGAACAGTCATTTGAAGGTGATGTCGTCATGAACTTTGAATGAAGAACCTTCATTCAAAAATGATTCCATGTCAAGACTTTCAAATGAAGGTATTTTTTATTTTAAATATTTCATGTCCAAAATGATTTATAAAAGGAACCTTTGCATGAAGGACCTTCAAATGAAGACCTTAATTCAAATGTTTTTCATTAGAAGATCCTTCATATGAAGGTTCCTTTAATGCCATCCCATTATAGCTCTTAGAGTTGTTAGAGATATTTTTGTTTTGAAGTAGAGATTGAACCATCAAATAGTGTCACCATGACTCTACCAATATATCCATCAAATTGATAAACACTGACATAACAACCACAAATTCACAAGAAAATTTCCCTTGTCAGCCCTAGGGCATCAATTCAATGCCAAGTTTCTTGCTTTAACAGAACCCTAAATGCAATGAACCTCTATAATACCATGTTGCACACAAATCCACTGAGATACAGTTCCAATACAATGGGTGGATTGGTGGATGTCATTTCTATTTAGCCTTCAAACCCTTACACAGGAAAAATAGGGCAGTCCCTGTATTTGTTTGTTTTCTCCCACAAAACAATGATTCAACACTTCAAAACAAATGAAAATGAAAAGGACCACATATATTTATCTACACCAATGATCTCAAAGCATTTCAAGCTTGTATAGATCCATACAACACAAAAGAACTTGAGAAAAATAGTAAAAACACAGAAAATTGCTTCAAGAACGTGGTATTTGATATGAAATTTTGGTATCAACTCCTCCAACAATTGCAAAAATTGCAATGGGATGGGAATACAATATGATAGAAGTATCGGATAAGAAATGCATCATTTGAAGCATCAAACCAATATGAAAAGATGAAAGAAAGTGCTAACCCCTTAAATTGAAAAAGTTTCTTTTAACTTAAAGTTTGTTGGGTAGCCAATTCTTTTAAGTTATCAAATCCTACCATCATACATAATCAAAAAAAATTTGTTTCAAATGACTATGAGCACTAACTTTCACTATTTGAAGATGTTGAAACCTTGTCATAGAGAACTAGAACATTGATGCAACCACTCATCCTACCTTAAAACATACCAAAAGTCTCCTAGCAATTAGACATAGGAAGATTTAAGATGACTTAAACAATTTTTATTGCCAAAGAATAAACTTATGATGACTTAACCAGGCCTAGTACACATTCCCTCCCCATTAACCACTTAGAAATATGGAAATTAAATATAATTTTTTTCCTATTTTTAGTCATTTAGGTGTCCAATAAACTACTTGGTGGTGTTTCCCTTCAAGTTTATTTACTTGAATGAAGAGAAAAAGTCCTTTGATTACAATTAGAGAATACATTTGAGGCCTTGGTTGTGTAATTGGTGGACCATAGTCACATTTAACACTTGTTACAAAGTTTGGGAGTTAAAATGTTAAGTAGATTTGATTTGTGATGGACACATTTGGACGGTAGTAACAATAACTTGCAATCTATCAAGACTTGATTACCTTATAACCTATCAAATTCTAGTGATGAAATGATAGATTAATCATAGTGTCACCTTGGGATCACATCACCATGAAAGAACTTCATCCAACATCCTTATGAGTGTAGGTACCACCAAATAGGTATTTGTTAGATCTGTCTTCTTCGAGCGAGGGAAATTCAGGAAGAGAAGAGGAAAGTGAGACATGTAGTAGGTCTAAAAGAGGGAGATCAACTAGAGGTCAAAAGAATAGAAGAAAATTATGTAAATGCATGGAATTTTTCTTACTGAAGGGGGTCATGTTCTTATGATGATCAGAGCATAGGTGACATCGAGGTGCCCTTGAGGTACAAACATCTACGGAAGCAATGGGTACCCAAGGAACTTCCTCCAATTTAAACATTGATTTTTGTGTCAACGAGAGGATATATCACATAACACCATCACCATTACATGGTTTGGGCCTATTTTGCTTGGACAACATAAAGTTCTATTACGACAAAGTTACTAAATTGATGGAGTATGACGGACCCTGTTATAGTTACAAAGATTGGATGCAGCTGGTTCGATATACAAAAAGTATGCGTAGGTATGCACTATCAACAAATTATATAGAACTAAAAGATAATGATCAAAATAAAGGATTGGCTATGTACATTGATAGAAGGCCAAAAGCATCAGGGAATATTGTGGGGTTTATAAATAGTACATGACCTAGGTCAATAAATAAGCAACCCAATTGCATATTCGAGGTGCCCGAGGGAAACCGTGTATTCGTATGTGTGATAAAATCAATAAATGTAGGTGAAGAGTTGCTAATAGATTACAATTTGAATAGCTTAGATACAAACATAGTTACTATGGGGGTGGTACGTACTATATACCATTTACCCAACCTCCAATTAATGACTCCAATACACCATTTTATTATTTTATTTTTTTTCGTAAGTCTATTGGTTTCATTTCGGTAATGCTTTTTTATATTTAATTTTTGTCACAGTGGGACATTGATCATATGGGGAAGGCTTTGATCCAAAGCACAGATCACAATGCATCTTCAGGTGCTTCTACCCGATAGGTTTACCTCATTGTAATTGTACAAATTAGATATGAGCAAAATGTTTTATTATTATGTTTTTTTCATAAGTTTATTGGCTTAATTTTGATAATGTTTTTAATATTCTTGTTGCAGTCGAATGAACGGGGAAAGGCACCAGTAGTAGAGAAGAGCATCCATAGGGAGGTACAGTCACTATTATGTGATGATGACATCGCATATTCATCAAACCCTCTGGATATGATAAGAAAGACCCAAAAAAAATGCAATGAAAAAATCCTTTAGTTGTTACTCATAGTGACTCAAACAGATGAGATAAGAGAAAGGGTTAAAATATTGACTGAGAGAGCACAAAATTGCAAGTAAGCTATCATGAGGTCTTTAATTATAACATAAGTTCATTCATGGTTTTATATTTTGTACTCTTTTATGTCATGAACTAAAATATGTGTTGTTTTTACAAGATTTTTTGCATCCTCATGATGTTGTTGGCCATGATCAGGGTACTGCAAATGCTACTCAAGGAGTAGGGGTTGGTACAAGTGTCCATCTTGATCTTCCTGCGCATACATCACATCATCCGACCCCATCATTTGTGCCTATATTGTCATCTGAAATGTCAGAAACACATACCATGCAAGCATCCAGTAGTGCACCCTCTATTAGCGAACACATGCCAGAACATGCGTCAGGACATGTACCTAGGGATGCAGAGGCCACTAGTACTAGTGATGTTTTAGCAGCATTTCTTGAATCTTCCTATATTACTAGTATGGGAACATTTCTGGTCACATTTGTGGTGACCAAGGATTTCATTCCCATAAAGATAGAGAAGGTCCGAGGTACTTTAAAATGTTTTAATTATTATTATATATAATCCAATTGAAATTTACTTATTGATCACTCTTTTTAGAATAATGATCCCATGATCATTTTGTAGGAAATGATGTTTTTAATAAACATCTAAGTGATATTACATTGGAACTCTTTTGGGCCCACCATACGTAAACGGTGGAATTCCCAAAATCAAGATTTAAAAGATGAGCTCATTAACTGTTTAGTTGTGTTGTTCGGTGATAAAACATTCAACCGAACTAAGGTCCTTAAGAAAGTTGGTACCTATCTAAAGTATGTGAGGGACAAATATAGGCCACATTTAGAGAAGAACAAAAAGTATGATCATCCCCCCATAATTTTGGAGAGGGAGTGGAAGGAGCTGGTGTCAGATGGAAAGGAGAAGGCTAAAAAGAAAAAAAGAAAGACACCATTGGGCCAAGGAAGGTATGTGATACTATCAACAATGTAATTATATACTGATTACTCTTTCTTTTTAGATAATCTAATGTATTTCAAACTTTTCTTAGGCTATTAGACACATTGAAGGAAACAAAGGAAAGACTAGAAAAACATGGGCATCACAAACTTGGCCCTGGTGGTTATATGAAATTAGCCGTACAAATTGTAAGTATCAGTAAATGAAATATTGCATCCAAATAATAAATTGAAATTTTTTTTGGTTTTATCACACCATAGAAGCAGAATTCATGATCTTATGCAAAAATGTAGGGCTCTGAATTCAATAGAGTTCCCATAGAAGAGGACCTAAAGATTTCCTTACAACAAGGCTATGGAGTCGTGGCTGAACACCTAAGAGTCTTGACTAGGAAAACACAATCTTCCACTGCATCCGACACACATGTAAATAAACTCATTAAATTTTATTTAAAATTGAATACTTGTGCAATCTATTCAATATTAATTTCCACCTTAAAGTAACTATGTGCCTATTTTTTTTAAACAAACAAGTAATGATAATACTGCACATGACATTGGAATGCAGCCTAGTCAGGGTGGAGCACAACCTATAGATGAATGTGCATCCCGGTACTGGATGTATTCATGTGATATAAAAAACACAGTATGGATTAATACAATTAAACATCTTTAATTGCAATTGGTGTATTAATTAATGTAACTTTTCATGTTTCAACTTTAGAACATGTAGAGCGTGATCAACATGTTGAGAATGATCAGGCTAGAGAAGATCAGGAACATGATGTGGCCCCATCAAGTAAAGAGAACCACTCTAATGTTCTTTTAAACATATTTAATTTCAATTGGTGTATTAATTAATGTAACCTTCTGTGTTTCAACTCTAGATCAGGATTTTTAGGGTGTTCAACATGTTGAGCATGAGGCTATAAGACAAGATTAGGAACATGATGTGGCCCCATCATGTAAAGAAAACCACTTTAATGTTCTTTTAATTAATAGAATACTTGTAACAATAATAATAAAACATATCAATTTAACATTTTTTTGTTATTGCAGCAGACCCCCCCTTGCAGCAGCATCCACGTTGTGAGTACACAAATAGGCGTACATTAAGATCACAAGCAGAGGAAAAAAAATTTGAAGGGGGGACTAATGATTTAGAAAACAATACTCCACTTCAGCTTTTTTTAGCTTCAAAAAAGAAACAAAAAAAAAGTGATTGTAATCATATTATGACAACCATATTTTTGATAATATATAAAAACTGAAAGAATGAATGTTATATGTTAATGAATGAATGTGAATATGTTAATGAGTGAATGTTATATGTTAATGAATGAATGTTATATGTTATTAATGGATGAATGAATTATTAATGTTATATGATTGGGTATGGGGAATTGAGAGAATATTAAACTATTCTCGAAACAAAGAGAAGCTCAATAAGGTAATGCACTTTTCAATATAAGAAATGCATCATTTGAAGCATCAAACCAATATGCAAAGATGAAAGAAAGTGCTAAATTTTCACTATGGTGACAAAAAAAATGATTCTTTATATGCTGATGCCTTCATTTTCCAAGCCAATTTCTCCTGCCTTGCATAGTTCTACCATGTTTGTGGATGTGATATGACTCCTACACAAAAAACATGTACCCATTTACGGCCTTCAATCCAACTACATCCAAGTATCTTTTTAATTCCTCTATCTTTCATCAATGTCTTTACTATTTGAACCTCGTACAGATGTTTTAGATGAAGAACCCATTATTGTGAAATGTGCCTCTAGTTGAGTAAAGTGAATCCATGCTTTGCATCATAATTTGAAGTTGTTTCCATTCCAATGTTATGAGTTTAGTTTCTTTGTATGGCTTTGTATGAATACCACATTGTGTTGTGTGTGGATTTGGTTTCAAAGCTCTATTTCTTTTGTTTTTAGTGGTGACATAACTCTAAAAATTGACTTTTGTGCATGACAGGTTAGTGGAAAAATTGACAGCTCTAAAGGGTTTAGAGGCTCGATTGAGATAGATACATGAATATTTGGATCTTCTTGTTGATGGGAGGCTTCCACTTAACCATGAAATTTTGTACCATTTGCAGGTATGCAAAAATTTCTCTACTTACATTCATTCAACTTATTGTCTTCCTTACCAAAATCTTCCCTTGTTAAGCCACAACCATAACTAACACACTGTCATAATGCTTCAATCTCAGTCATTAATCTTTGTCTTGACAAAAAGGATAATAGTAATTAATACATTACTAAGGGTAAAAATATTTCATAAAGACCTATGGAGGATAAACCACAGTCTACCAATCCATTAGAGACTCACAGTGCATAAAACCATTGAAAATACATCATAGTCATAACCTTTGCTAAGGGCACATGATAGTATTTTGGATTGTTTACAAATTTACATCTATGATCATTTTCCATGTCTTGAAATTTAGCATGTAAAACCTAAGACTCATGTCCTCATATGCTTCATGCCTCCAAGTCTATCCACAAAACTTCATGGCACAAGTCTTTCCACAAAAAACTTCATGCTCTATGACTCCTGCTCTATGATTTGTTTTCTTGCATTTGTTCTCTCAACACTGTTCCTTTTATATGTCATTGTATCAAAAACCTGATTAGAGAACCATTCACATCCTCTACTTTACAACATCAAAACTTGATTATAGAACCATTCACATCATCTACTTTACATCATATCAATCTGCATTGCAATTGTATCCCTTCAAGGAAAAACAATCAAACACCTATACCAAATAACCAAGGAACATTAACAACCATCTATACCTTCTCACTATAACCAATTATCAGACCTTCAAGACAATAGGTTCATCATGCTTCAAAAGAAACAATAAATCATCTACTTCACAACTTCGTCCATTCCAACTTACTGTCCTTTTTGCAGTCAAGTCATCATTCATGCATATTAGATTCACCATAACTTAATCATTAAAAACAACACACACTTTCTTCTATACCTTTCCTAAACTTTGAAACATCTTTGTCAACATGAATACAATAGTTTCCAACCACTAACAATTCCTTTTGTCATTGTTTTATCAGATTACCATTATCCATGCAAACAAGCATCACTTCTTAAATAGGCTTCCATACCCTAAATAGGCATAGGGGCAGTTCTTATGCAGAATGAATGACTTTGGATGGATTATCAATAAAATGACTGAAAGAGATTTTCTCTAAGTATTAATGATAAGGAAATTTTGGCTATGCATGTTATAATAAAGGTCCAGCAGTAAAGTAGGAAAATGACCAAAAGAGAGAAACTCTGAGTATTAATGATAAGTAAATTTTGGGTATGCATGTTATAATAAAGTTCCAGCAGTATTTGTTAGGGCATCATTTCATCATTTGGATGGATTATCAAAGGATTATATCTGGTGTTAAGCTAAAGTTTATATTTTTGTAGGAGTGACTAAAAATATGTAAAATATGATGGATTATTTCTAAACAACTTTCCATCTTATAGCTAATTAAATCCTTAATGTTTGATGAGTTTAGAGCTTGAATAATGCTTGTATATGCATGTGTAGCAATAAGGGAGCCTATGTGAAGATTGAAATTTAAAACATCACTTTGGTGTTTTTCCTTAGGAAGTGAAATGATATTTTGAGTAATACAAACCTACACACATAAATGTGTTTTGCATTGTTAATTCAATACCATGAAGAGTGGAATACAAAAATATCAAACCAAGCAAGAATAATCAATTCATAAGATTATTCTATTCTAATAGGGTTGATTGGTTGCTTGTTTCTTTTTGATTGTTAGGAAGTCATCAATATACACTTGGTTTTCCCACCTTTGCATGCCTCATGGCCAGAGAGTTTCTATAGAAGGCATCAAAGTAACCTTCAAGATTAACAATGGCAATGAGTACAAGGTCAGTATAACTTAATGTTAATTGGGCATGATTTTATTTGTTCAAGACCAATTTAGATTCATTTTCTGCTCACACTACTTTTATTTACATTTATGTTTTTCTAATATCAATTTTCCTTTGCATTCATATTCTTCTATACATATTGTGTTTACAATAATGTTTTCCTTAATTTAATCTAGGGGAGAGGGCCTAGTTTGGCCTTTAGCTAGGTCGAGAACTAGGGTCTAGCCAGGTCCACTTGGAGGGAGACTCAATGATAACTATAAATGCAATATGCAAGGGCTCCACCCCTAACTGGAAACTTAACCATCTTCTATAGCAGATCAAAGGACTATGAGGTAGGCTCGCAACCTTCAAAGTTAGTCACATCTATAGGGAAGGAAAAACTAGAGCAGATGAGCTAGAAAAATTGGCCACTGAAACTGATAGGTAGGACAATTATGTGGTCAGGCATCAAGAAATTTTTCGACATCGGCCTACGAAGTGGAAATGATCAAATAGCACATGGTAATAAAGGCCATCTCTTCGCATCATTCTTGATAAGACAAGGGTTGATATCAAGAACTCATAATAAAAGATTAAATCAAGGAAAGATCTCCTTGCAAAAAGTCGAAGGACACATTAATAATCATCCTTGGGGATGCATACCATCAATGAGAGAAGTGAAAGCTTGACACACATGAAGTCCCTATTCAGTACATTAGACTTCATGAGGTAATATGGCCTTTGTTTACAAAGGAAAAAGTTTGTTTTATTTTAGCACAACCACATCTCAAGCAAGCTAAAGATAGAAACATTCAGAAGGCGAGGTGTGAGATGAGAGGAATGGAGATGCCATTGGCACTAGACACATATAAGTAGATGTAGGATTTCAGAGGGGAGATAACAAACAAGAAACTCCAAGGATTGTTGCAATCCTCTTATCCTCTCATTCTTTGGGCAACTAAAAAGGTGCTTGGGCCAGAGTTCTTGAAAGCCTACAATAGAGCCAGAGGAAACCTGAAAATCCTGACAATGTTTCTTGTAGTCCTCCTACACATGGGAGTTTCAAAAGCAATAAGCAAAAAATTGACCCAGATGGTCTTTGTACATGCTTGGATGGGTGACATAGATGCATCACTAGATAATGTGGATGACAATAGGAAAATTCCTATGCCGCAGAATTACTACATGTTGTGCATGAGAGGCCGAGAGGTGATGAAGTTCCCCTTGATTCACACTATTGACCCGGAGGACTTTGAGAAATTATGGTATGAGAGGGACAAAATTGTCTTTTTCCTCCTTAGGGAAGCAAATTTCACCACCAATCTTCCTTGTGGCTAGATGATGAGGTACATTGCAGACGAGGGTCTGGAGGAGGAGATAGTTGCAAGTGGTGACGATGACCGAGAGCTAGGAGAAGGAGAAGAATGGCTAGCCAACGATCAATGAGACCCAGAGGAAAAGGCCAATATCCTAAGGCATAAGAAGTGTGGTACAGATTTCCCAGTGATTGCTAGCTACAAGGTGTATATGAAAAGGTGTGAGTTCGAAGATGATGATGCCTGAGCAATACCTGGTTGGAATGGTTCGCTGGTTTGTAGATGTGGTATTTTGAAAGCACAGTTCCTTCTATAGAAAAGAATGTTGAAATAGTAATAGCATATAATTTTTTGGAGTCAGTTTTAGGTGTGGTATATGTAATTACAGGTCTCTACTTTTTCTATCTCTGAGTAGGTAGTATCTTTGGGTTGGCCACTCCTACAAAAAAGGTCTCCCAAAAATTTTGGTTGTAATGCATGGTTTGGGTAGGTAGGTGCTCTAGGTTGGTTAGTATTATAGAAAAGGCCTCCCAGTAATTTTTGGATGAAACTCATGTACTCTCTTTCAAAATCAATACAGGGTGCTGCCCCTAGCAGTGTTTAACAATAAAAAGAAAAAACCCATTGAAAGCAGCCAAGAGCACCTTGGAAAGAATGCCAATATTTGAACATCTGAGTATTTTTTATGAAAACATCATTACAAAAAAAAAACTATCTACAATATTCCTTTTTCCTATTCACCTCTCTCCTTTTGATATCAAAAAATGGATACTTGGGTATGTACAGGATCATGATGGGCCAAAAAGTGGCGATATGATGGGTATGTGTAGGGTATGTGGTTGACAACTTTTTTTACCCAAAATTGATGAAACAAAAAGGGTTTTTAAAGAAGATTCTCAGCTTTCCACCAATATAAATTATGCTTTACTTTGAATTTAATAAATAATTATTATTCATTTTCTATTTGAATTATGACTAAAGTCACGATTGATAGGTTGATTGAAAAACATCTATAGCTTTCAAATGGTATCACATTTTTTGAATCTGAAACATGTGTCACATTCTATGCTTTGCATACTATAGGATTAAAAAAAATAATAATAAATTTCATGAAGTTTTGACCAAGGTGGTCAGACATACGAGTTTTTTATATTTTTTAAAAGTTGTAATACAAAATCATAATTAATTATTTACTTGGAAAAAAATTACAAAAAAAATATGCATCATATCGGGACATGATTCCTCTACTTATATCTAAAATCTTATAAAAAAATATTATCATTTTATTGTGGTTAGGGTGGTCAGATAGACACCTACTTATTTTTTCCTTGAAATTTAAGTACTACTACATTGAAATTTCAAATTTTCATTAAATAGGTTTTTTTTAATTTTAAATAAACCTAGTAGTTTAGAAAATACATTCAATTTTCGATTGATTATATTCTTACATATTTTTGAAATAATATAGATAACTTATTCAAATTTTTACGTAAAGTTTCCTAACTCTGATTTTTCTAAATTTTTCACCACTTAAGGGCCTGTGTTTTTCCATGATGATCCTACACATACCCACTTATACATCAAATGTTTGAAAGGACATGTCCTTTCAGAAATGTCTTATACATCAAATATCGCCCAGAGTCACCCCGATAATTATTTTGATTCATTTGTATCTTCATCGAAAATAGATCATGTATTGCTAGGATATTCTACAGTTTCCCCAATGTGGTGAGTCTCCCCAATGATTATTCTTTTGATCTCAAGTATGTTTCCAAGACTCCTGCCGATGTAATCTTATCGGCGTGACATAGTGGGTTGGGTAGACATTTAGAACTTACTCCGATGGTATATGTCTTACCGATATGCTTCCCTCGTGCTTCATCGATGAGACAAGATGAGTATCTCATCGATGAAACTTCATCGCTGAGACCATAGGCCAGTCCTCCCAATATATCTTCTCAGGAAATTTTGATTGTTGTAACAGTCTTGATCTTTCACCGATATGCCTACATTTGAACGAATAGTTTTTATTTTTTTAAATTGCATTGTTTCGTCGAACTTTCGACGAAAGAAACCGACGAACCTCGAAAAGCGTCTGATGAATTTGCAATATGTCTGATGAAACTTTCACCGTAATGACTTTCCTATTTCATCACAATTTTGATGAACTTCTGTTGTTGTTCTTTCAATCTCAAGTATGTTGCCAAGATTCCTACCAATGTAATCTTATCAGCATGACATAGTGGGTCGAGTAGACTTTCAAAACTTACTCCAATGGTATATGTCTTGTCGATATGCTTCCCTCGTGCTTCATCAATGAGACAAGATGAGTATCTCACTGATGAAACTTCATCGCTAAGACCATAGGCAAGTCCTCTTGATATATCTTCTTAGGATATTTTGATCGTTGTAACAGTCTTGATCTTTCATCGATATTTGCAATACATCTGAAATTTATTTTGTCGTAATGACTTGCCTATTGCGTCACAATTCTAACAAGATTCTGTTGTTGTTCTGATGCTTTGGAAAAGGCATGCCACTTGTGTTCTGTCTATTTTTCGTCGTTCGATCAACGAAATTTTTTTTGATATTCCGACGAGCACTAGATCACTTTTTCATGGTGGAAACCAATGAAGCTAAGTCGTGATTTTGACGTTTTAAAGCTAGTCGGGAAAATGAAAAAAATTTAGCGAAAAAAATTATTTCAGTGATTTGTCAGTATTCTGACAATAGGTTGTTGATATTTCAACAAACTTTCGTCAGAAATTGGAGTCAAATACAATAGTGTGGGTTTAGGGTAGAGGGTAGACAGTTTAAGGGTTTAGGGTGTAAGGGTTTAGGGTTGAGGGTAGAGGGTTTAGGGTAATGGGTAATGGTTGGAGGGTATGTGGTTGAAGGTTTAGGGTTGAGGGTCTAATGTATAGGATGCCAATTTCAACCACTAGCTTGCCAATTTGGTGAAATTGGCAATGTAGTGGCCTGTTTGAAAAAATGGGTCCGAGAAATGGGGTCTCCTAGTGATTTATATCACTAGGAGACCCCATTTCTTGGACCCATTTTTTCAAATAGGCCAAGTCAGGATGCTAATTTCACCCACTAGCTTGCCAATTCAGTGAAATTGGTAATGTAGTGGTCTATTTGAAAAAATGGGTCCAAGAAATGGGGGCTCTTGGTGATTTACATCAACATGAGACCCCATTTTTTCAAATAGGCCAAGTTAGGTTGCCAATTTCACCCACTGTCTTAAGAGGGATATC
>VDFB02051118.1:89168-114045 GCA_007258455.2 Sequoia sempervirens
GTGGCTGAGTGGGAGAGTGGGTGAGTGAGGCAGAATAAAGAAAAATGGATTTTCCTTTCACTAAAACAATCAAAGGTGTATCAAAACAGGTTAAAATCTAGGTTAAGACTTTCCACCACAATTTTTCATGAATTTATTTTCATGAGAGGCGGGTACTAGGCCATACATAGAGAAAAGAAACTAAAACCTCAGAAAAATGTTGAAATTCCACAATTTTAGGCATTGTGAAGAGCACCAATCTTCAAAAAAACTATTGATTGAACCCCCATTCAGGCTTGAATGATGTTTTTAATACATTTCAAATGAGAATCATCTCCCTTCAATGCCCATAACTACCTTTGAACCACTAAACCCTTATTAAGCCTAGAAATACTAGTATTAATTATTTAAGAATGGTTTTGCTTACTAAGCTTTATCATGCAAATTTAAAATTCTAAAGGCCTAGGACCACTTAGACACCCTTATAACATGACTTTTAGACTCTTTCTTTGAACTCCCACCTACTTTTTACATAATTTTCCCTTATGGAAATATCAACAATTATTTAATTCAAGAGTGCTTTTGCACATTTGTCCACCCTAACCTACTAATTCCAAAAGTACATAAAATATTGGTCTATTAGACCTTATTCAAGATAAAAAGACATCAACATACTAACATTTACCAACTGTCCTCCTAATTTACCATCAAACAATCGCAAATTGAGGGTGAGGTGTGGATGCTCCTGCACCATTCAACTTTCAAAAACAAAGTCAATTAGGCTAGAAGATGTCTGGATCAGGCTAGCATTTGGTGGAAGAGGAAGAAAGATGACTGGAACTCTAGAGGCCCACCATACTAGATTTTGGTATTGAACCATGAGAGTAGAAGAGAGATTTGATATCATGTATCAAAACATTAAGCATGCATTATTCCAACCAATGGAGAAGGAGATGATTACTTTGCTTCATTTTCATTTGCATAAGCATATCAAGGCATGGGAACCAAGAAGACCAAGGATGTCCAGTTTTATGTGGAGGTAATGGATGTGGTCCAAACTTTAGGAGGGTCAAGAAGGTCAATCTATGATCTTGATGAAATTGAGGAAGAAAAACAAGAGAGGGACAGGAAAAATAAAATCAATACAAAGTTTTAAGGTTTTTTCAAGCGAGTAAGAGAGCTATGGGAGCAGCCTCATCTAAAATATTTTGAACTAGACTTTGATATGTACCATTTAGAGAGCTTGGTTTTCATGGAGTTCCTTTCAAAGCCTCTACTTTTATTATTCTTATGGTAAACTGTTTGGTAGAGTTGGTGGAATTACCTTTCTTAGTAGTAATCGCTATTAGTGAGATTGATATTTTTAACCTTGAGAGAGTAGGACTTGGGAAAAAGGAATTTGATATGGCTATTTCTTTCAAAGACTTCAAGCGGATGTACTCTGCATTGACGCCATCCTCAATCTTCACTTGATGGAATCAAGGAATGGCTGAACTCCATGGTTATAAAGTATTATGAAAGCATAATGAACTTGTACTAGCAGCCAATTTTGAAGACTATTATTGATGATTCAAAGCACATCAACCATGTGGTACAAATGATTAAATACCAAAGACAATTTATAGCAATGAAAGAGTTTGAAAAGGAAAAGAGAGCTACATTGGTGACTAAGGAGAAACTTTAGCTTTAAAAAAAAAAGACAATTAGGCTGGCAGATGTGTGGATCAGGCCAACATTTGGTGGAAGAGGAAGAAATATGATTGGAACTCTGGAGGCCCACCATACTGGATTTCAATATTCAACCATGAGAGCAGAAGAGGGAGTTGATATCATGTATCAAAACATTAAGCATGCATTCTTCCAACCAGTGGAGAAGGAGGTGATTACTTTGCTTCATTTTCATTTGCATAACCATATCAAGGGATGGGAACCAAGAAGACCAAGGATGTCGAGTTTTATGCGGAGGTAATGGATGTGGTCCAAACTTTAAGATGGGCAAGAAGGTCAATGTATGATTGTTAACCTTGAGAGAGTATTTATGTTGAGTAAATTTCCTTTAGATGCAAGGATTCAAAGCACATCAACCACATGTGGTACAAATGATTAAATCCTAGAGAAGATCTATAGCAATGAAAGAGTCTAAAAAGGAAGACAGAGGAACACTGGTGACTCAGGAGAAACTTCAGCTTTCAAAAACAAAGTCAATTAGGTAGACGTGTAGATCGGGCCAGCATTTGGTGGAAGAGTCTGAAGAAAGATGACTGTAACTCTGGAGGCCCACCATACTAGATTTCGGTATTCAACCATGAGAGTAGATGAGAGAGCTGATATCATGTATCAAAACATTAAGCATGCATTCTTCCAGCTAGTGGAGAAGGAGATGATTACTTTGCTTCATTTTCATTTGCATAACCATATCAAGGCATGGGAACCAAGAAGACCAAGGATGCCGAGTTTTATGTGGAGGTAATGGATGTCGTCCAAACTTTAGGAGGGACAAGAAGGTCAATGTATGATTGGTGCAAGAGCACCATTTAGTAGGTTTTGTTCATCAAGGCAAATAAGGAGTAGAATATCATCAATTTACTAAAACTGGCCCGAACTTGTACATTTGAAGGCTTTGAGTCAATAAAAATGGATTTTTGACCCATTCCTCTTTCTGTAGCCTCTGTAACTTGAGGAATGGGTCTGCACTAACATTATTAAGGTGTGGGAATGATGTGTTAGTGTTGGGGAGGTCTAAAAGTGAGATAGGTGTGAAACCCATGTGTGTAAAAGTGAGTTTTCTTTAAGAAAAATGGTGGTTTTGAAGAGTTAAATTGTGTTTTTGTGTAGGGAAGCATTATTTTATGATTGTTTGAGCTTGTGTAGGGTATCACAAACTTGTTTGAGTAATTTTTAGGTTGTGGTTAGCTTTGGAAGTATCATTTTCAATAAACCCCTAGGGTTTAGGCTACAATAGAGGGTTTTGTGGTTTACCCATTGTACAGTGGTATAACTGAAATCTAATTGTGGATTTTGAAGTTTTGACACCTTATAATTGATGCCGCAAGAGTTGGTAAGGTTTGGATAAGTTTAGAGTATAGACCCTTTGTTCAACCAGATTGATCCCTTAAGGGTCCAAAGAGAAAAATGGCTGCAAACTTTAGCATGAGGTTACTTGGACATCATGACACTTAGAAACTTTTTGTCTAATCTGATGGGGATCATGTTGGGCCCCTCTACAATAACCTCTCTCAGTTTTCATTATCTCAGAGTGGTTTTCCTGTGGTGTCCAGTTTTTAGTTGATGAAAAAAGTGTCAAATGGAAGCAGTGGAAAGTTGCAAAGTGGTGCAACTTGTGTGACCAAACAGATTGTTCCAACATGTCTGAATAAGAATTTTTATGCTAGACATGGTCCTCATTCACACCCAAACACGCGGAATTGCTCCGAGCTACGTTCAACCAGATCGATCCCTTAAGGGTCCAAAGGAAAAAATGGCTACAAACTTTAACATGAGGTTACTCAAATACCGTGATACTTAGAAACTTCTCGTCTAATCCAATAGGATCATGTTGGGCCCCTCTACAATAACCTCTCTCGGTTTTTGTTATTTTGAAGTGGTTTTCCTATGGTGTCCAGTTTTTAGTTGATGAAAAAAGTGTCAAATGAGAGCAGTGGAAAGTTGAAAAGTGGTGCAACTTTCATTCTGCAACTTGTGTGACCAAACAGACTATTCCAACATGTTTGAATAGGCATGTTTACACTAGGCATGGTCCTTTGTTGCACCCAAACATGCGGAATCGATCCCTTAAGGGTCCAAAAGAAAAAATGGCTGCAAACTTCAAAATGAGGTTACTCAAACACCATGATGCTTAGAAACTTCTCATCTAATCCAATGGGATCACATTGGGCCCCTCTACAATAGCATCTCTTAGTTTTCATTATTTCAGAGTAGTTTTCACATGGTATCCATTTTTTAGTTGATGAAAAAAGTGTCAAATGGAAGCAGTGAAAAGTTGCAAAGTGGTGCAACTTTTGTTCTGCAACTCGTGTGACCAAATGGACTGTTCCAATGCGTCCAAATAAGCATGTTTATGCTAGGCATGGTCCTCTTTCATACCCAAACAAGTAGAATCACTTCAAACTATGTTCAACTGGATCGATCCTTAAGGGTCCAAAGGGCAAAATGGCTGCAAACTTTAGCATGAGGTTACTCAAACATCATGATGCTTAGAAAATTCTTGTCTAATCCTATGGGATCATGTTGGGATCCTCTACAATAACTTCTCTTAGTTTACGTTATCTCAGAGTGATTTTCCCATGGTGTCAAAGTTTCAGTTGATGAAAAAAGTGTCAAATGGAAGCAGTGGAAAGTTGCAAAGTGGTGCAACTTTCATTCTGCAACTCGTGTGACCAAACAAACTATTCCAATACATTTGAATAGGAATTTTTACGCTATGAATTATCCTCTTTCGCACCCAAACACACGGAATCGCTCTGAACTACGTTCAACCGGATCGATCCCTTAAGGGTCCAAAGGGAAAAATGGCTGCAAACTTCAACATGAGGTTACTCGGACACCGTGACACTTACAAACTTATCGTCTGATTTAACGGGATCATGTTAGACCCCTCTAAAATAGCCTCTCTCAGTTTTTGTTATCTCGAAGTGGTTTTCCCATGGTGTCGAAGTTTCAGTTGATGGAAAAAGTGTCAAATGGAAGCAATGGAAAGTTGCAAAGTGGTGCAACTTTTGTTCTACAAATCATATGACCAAACGGACTATTCCAACTCATACGAATAGGAATGTTTACACTAGGTATGGTCCTCTTTCGCACCCAAACACGTGGAATTGCTCTGAGCTATGTTCAACTAGATCGATCCCTTAAGGGTCCAAAGGGAAAAATGGCTGCAAACTTCAGCATGAGGTTACTCATACACCATGATGCTTAGAAACTTCTTGTCTAATCCAATGGGATCCTGTTGGGTCCCTCTACAATAACCTCTCTCGGTTTTCATTATTTCAGAGTGGTTTTCCTGTGGTGTCCAGATTTTAGTTGATGGAAAAAGTGTCAAATGGAAGCAGTGGAAAGTTGCAAAGTGGTGCAACTTTCGTTCTACAACTCATGTGACCAAACAGACTATTCTAATGTGTCCAAATAGGAATTTTCACGCTAGGCATGGTCCTCTTTCTCACCCAAACACACGGAATCACTCTGAGCTATGTTCAACCGAATCAATCCCTTAAGGGTTTGAGTGTAGTATGTTGAAATAGGCCATTCCACCTATTGTTCAGGCTGTGTCTCTGTGATATGGGCCTGATGTAAGTAGGATAGGGATTAGGAATAAGAAAATAGCATTAGTAAGGGCATTGGAAGAGATTACTAATACTGCCCCTATTGAAAATTCAAAATTGAGGCCCCTTAAAAGCAAGGCTAGAAGAGGTGAAAAGAATAAATTGCTTGAAAATAAGTTAGAATAGGTTGGAAATAGGGTGAGATTGTGGAGTTTGATGTGTTCAAAAGGTTTGCAAGGACAGGGGAGTTCAAAAGTATGTTATGGCATGACATGCCCTGGTTGGGAAAATAGGGGTTTTGAATGAAAAAGAGAGGTTTGAGGGAGTAAACGTGGGTAAAGTCAAGGGGCAACATAATTTGGTGGTCAATTAAGTTTGTGTAGGAAAAATGAAGATTGTTGGAATAGGTTTTGAGGTTCACATTTGGGGGTTCAGTTCACTAGTTTGGCCAAAAAATTTTGGAGGGGGGTTCAGTTCGTTTTGGGTTCATTGGTACAAAAAACATGTAAAAATAAAATATATATCTATGCAACCTAGTAGCATGAATTAGGATTAGAATATCACAAATAATCATATAAACAAAAAAACCACCATAAACTTGAATGTCATTTAAAACAACAAAATTAGCAAAAAAAAAAGTGTTTATAACCTACAAAAAAATGTGAATAAAATCACACTAATTTTCGCGTGAAAAAAAACCATGAGACCATAGCTTGTTGCTTACTATTATGCTTTGATATATTTTTTCCAAGCATCCATAGCTTGTTCGAAAGTACCTTTTTTAGGCTTTTAGCCATAGTAGCAAGGCAGTGAATTGTTTGATAAAATGCTTTGGTAGACATGTATGAAAAATGTGGTAGCATAGACAAGGTAGGAGCTGTTTGAAAAAATGCCTCAAAGAAATGTGGTTTCATGGTGAGGAATGGCATGGCCAGATGCCATGACAAAGAAGAATATAGTTGTCAGTGGAATTCCACCACCATTGACCTGTTTTCTTTTGCACAAGTGTTTTCCTTTGTCTATATATATTATGCTTTGATAGATTTTTCCAAGCATCCATAGCTTGTTTGGAAGCACCTATTTTAGGATTTTAGCCATAGCAACAAGGAGGTGAACTATTTGATAAAATGCTGTAAACATGTATGAAAAAATGTAGTAGCATAGACAAAGTGAACTATTTGAAAAAATGCCTCAAAAAGAAATGTGGTCTCATGGTGATGGAATGGAATGGCGAATGATGCATTAAAGAAAATTGCTATGGATTGTCATGGCATTCCACCACCATTGAGACCACATTTATTTGAGACTTTTATTCAAACGGTTAAGCTGCCTTGCCTATGCTATTGATTATTATTATGCTTTGATAGATTTTTTCCAAGCATCCATAGCTTGTTTGGAAGCATCTATTTTAGGATTTTAGCCATAGTAGCAAGGAGGTGAACTGTTTGATAAAATCTTTGGTAAACATGTATGAAAAATGTGGTAGCATAGACAAGGCAGTAACTGTTTGAAAAAATGCCTCAAAGAAATGTGGTCTCATGGTGATGGAATTCCATGACAATCCATAACTAACACAACACATAGGCTTTTAGCCATAGCAGCAAGGCAATGAGCTGTTTGATAAAATGCTTTGATAGACATGTATGAAAATGTGTTAGCATAGACAAGGCAATGAACTCTTTGAAAAAAATGCCTCAAAGAAATGAGGTCTCATGGTGATGGAATGCCATGACAATCAAAAGCATTTGATTGTCATGGCATTCCATCACCATCAGACCTCATTTCTTTGAGGCATTTTTTCAAAGAGTTCACTGCCTTGTCTATGATATTGCTTACTATTATGCTTTTGATAGATTTTTTCCAAGAATCCATAGCTTGTTCAAAAGCACTTGTTTTAGGCATTCAACCATAGCAATAAGGCAGTGAACTATTTTTCAAAATGCTTTGGTAGACATGTATAAAAAATCTGATAGTATAGACAAGGCAGTGAATTGTTTGAAAAAATGCCTCAAAGAAATGTGGTCTCATAGAATGCAATTGGGAGCTGCTCCTAGTTATTAGTTATGCAATGTGAAGTAATTGCATAACTGCTTAGGTTGAATTTGTAAGAACTATATTGTAATTGAAATTTTGGCATCTATCAACATCTAGTTATTAGTTATGCAATGTGAAGCAATGCTTTGAGTTTGAAATATGTGCAATGCAATGTAATCAACGATATGAATATAAACTACAAAATCCTATTTTTTACAATTTATTAGTTAAACTCTTTATTTTATTTTGTCTCTATATCTCTATGCTATGGAAATTATTTTAAATTTTTTTAAAATGTTTTTATCTCTTGTTCTACTTTTTTTTTACCTTTTTTTTTAAATCTTATTTTTTTCCAATTTTTTCTAGACTTTTTCCCGATTTATTCAAAAACTCTTATGCTTTTGATTTGCTGATTTTTTCTCCAAAAGATTTTTTCTGCTATGGTATAAACACATATCTTTTTGTAATATCAAGGATACTTTTTGAAACTTCCATACATTTATAATCTAAAAGGAAAAGTCTTTTGCCTAATCTGTATGCAGCCATGCTTTTGACATTGTCAAAAAGAGCAAATATGGACACCATCGATAAAAAAAAAAATTATTAACCAAATAGCCATGTACACATACATCAATATATGTTGATATAAGTATAAAATATAGTTACAAAATAGCCATATAGGCTTACGAGAATGCCATATAGGCATACAATGTCAAATATATCCAATACAAGATATGTACAAAATTGCCATGTCTAGGCATACAACAAAGGGCTCTGGAATCAAATTCATTTCTCTCCATGTTCTGGAAATAAATTCTTTCCCTTTGTTTGGCGATCCGATGGCGATAAGTCCATCACTTGTTTTTGCTGTGCTCGAGGAGTGCTCCTACTGCTCCTCCTACAGTTTAGCTCCTGCTAAAGTTTTAACTGTTACAATAAGAAGTAAAGACATTAATATATAGAAATTACATTATAATAAATGATATATTTAACAAGATAATCACTTACGGCCATCTCATGATCACTCTCCATGATGGAAATATTTTCATGCCAATGCTCAGGCATGCTCATTCCCTGTATAAACCATCCAAATAGAAATTAAACTGTGAATCAATAATGGTTTGATTTTTCACTAGAACTAACATCTATAACAACAAATGTAAATTGAAATTTAGTAATTTTCCTCATACCTCCTCTATCAAAGCCATGGAGGATTGTATAGCGGATGAAACACTGATATCCATTGCCCTTGTAACATTTGGAGGTGTTTCCACAACCAACATCTAAAAAAAGAGCAAAAAATTATTCAATCACAAAAAAGTTACAATAGCAATCCACGTCATGAATTATAATGTATGAGATCTAATGAACAAAATTTTGAGTACAAGTATTAAACTATATATATCTAGTAGGCTTTGGCAGTTTGATAGGAAGACCAAGCATGATGGGGAGAAGAACACATATTCCATTGTGAAGGATGGGAAAACTTACAACCTTTCACCTCTCCTAGAAGAAGACAAGGGAAAGCATGAAGGGCCTAGTGTTTTGATGGTGGGTGAGAAGTTCATGTAGACCTTGAAGGGGGGAGGAGGAAGAGGATTCTTCTTGATTATGAAGCCAAAAATTGAATCAAATCTTCCCACAAAGAACAAGGAAGATGCACCAAAGGAAGTCCAAGAGTTGTTGGAAAGGTACAAGGACATAATGGTGAATGCATTACCTAGTTCCCTACCTCCCATTAGGGATATAAGCCACCATATTGATCTGATTCGAGGGGCTACATTGCCCAATAAGGTTGCATTCAAGATGACACCTGCTCAAAATGAGGAGATTGCAAGACAAGTGCAAGAGTTGATGTATAAAGGGCTAGTGAGGAAGATTTTGAGCCCATGTGATGTTCCTACTATCCTAGCACCAAGGAAGGATGGGAATTGGATGCTTTGCACTGATTCAAGAGCCATTAATAGGATCACAATCAGATATAGGTTCCTGATGCCAAGAATGGAGGACCTCATGGATTGTCTATCAAGAGCATCTTACTTTTCCAAGATTGATCTAAAGAGCGGGTACCATTAGATAAGGATCAGAGAGGGGGATGAATGGAAGATAGCTTTTAAGACTAATGAAGGGCTCTATGAGTGGTAGGTGATGCCCTTTGGGTTATCAAATTTCTCTAGTACATTTATGCGCCTTATGAATGAGGTATTGAGACCTTTCATTGGAAAGTTTGTTGTAGTTTATTTAAATGACACCCTTGTGTTTAGCAGGTCTAAAGAAGAGCATTTGAAGCACCTTGACATGGTTCTAAGGAGGTTACAAGAGGAGAAGCTACCGATCAACATGGAAAAGTGTGAATTCATGAAGGAAGAACTAGTCTACCTTGGTTTTGTCATCTCCAAGGGAAGTTTGAAGATGGATCCTTCAAAGGTGGATGCTATTCTTACTTGGCCAACACCAAAATCCATGGGAGATGTGAGAAGCTTCCATGGGCTTGCAATATTTTATAGAAAGTCCATCAAGAACTTTAGCCAAATTTGTGCACCAATATTGGACACCATCAAAGGAGGTAACAAAGGTAAGTTTTCTTGGACCAATGAGGCTGATAAAGGGTTTGAATATCTAAAAATGAGAGTAGCACAACATCCTATACTTGTGCTCCTTGATTTTGATAAAGTTTTTACCATTGAGTGTGATGCTAGCAATCAAGCAATAGGGTTTGTTTTGAGCCAAGAAGGAAAACCGGTTGCATTTTATAGTGAGAGGCTGAATGAAGCAAAGAGGAAGTATTCTTCCTATGATTTGGAATTGTATGCTATGGTCCAAGCCTTCAAAAAGTGTAGGAACTACTTGTTACCTAAATAATTTTTTGTTTATACTGATAATCATGCCTTGAGTTTTTTGAATGCACAAGACAAACTCAGTCACAGGTGCATGAAGTGGGTAGAATCTTTGCAAGCCTATACTTTCACAATAAATCATAAGAAGGGCCAAGCAAATAAGGTGGCAGATGCTCTCAGTAGAAGGGAACTTGTAGTGCAAGAGATCCAACTCCAAAGCATGGGGGTTGAAGCATTGAAGGATATGTATCATGAAGATTCATATTTCAAAAAGGTATACAATGTTTGTGAGAAACATTTGAATTCTTTTCATGGTGAATTCTCTGAATTTTTATTGCAAAATGGTTTTCTCTTCAAAGGAAGCCAATTGTGTGTGCGTAAATGCTCAATGAGGGAGAATATCATAAAGGAGAAACACAGTGGGAGTCTTGGAGGTCACTTTGGCCTTGAAAAGACCTTGGAACTAGTTAGGAGATTTTACTATTGGCCAAAGTTGTAGGTGGATGTGAGAAGGTATGTGGAAGGCTGCACAATATGTCAAAGGGCAAAGGGAACTTCATCAAATGCATGACTCTATTAGCCACTGCCTATTGCCAATAGGCCTTGGGAGTGTGTAAGTATGGACTTTGTCTTGGGGTTGCCTAGAACCCAAAAAGCTTTTGATAGTATCTTTGTGGTAGTTGATAGATTTAGTAAGATGGTACATTTTCTTCCTTGCAAATGCACCAATGATGCATCTCATATAACAGGTCTCTTCTTTAAGGAGGTTGTTAGGATACATGGACTGCCTTTAAGCATTGGTTCTGACATGGATTCTAAATTCATTGGTCACTTTTGGAGGACCTTGTGGAAGAAACTCAAGGAAAAAATCTATCCTTTGGGTATATGCAGGATCATGGTGGACCAAAAAGTGGCAATGAGAAAAAAACACGTCTTTCATTGACCCAAAAATGTGAAAATAACATGTTGAATTTTTTTAGGCTTGGGTGTCAGTACACACCACCAAAGAAAACACCAATCCTAGTTTTCCATATTGGATATCCGATTCAAATCGGATATCCGATTTATAAAAAGTATATATATACAAATTTTATGGTTGTTTTAAAATCATTTGGCAGTCAACAACCTGTGGGCGCACAGTGAGGAGGTTCTTCGTGTAATGGATATCTGATTTCACCAATATCTGATTTGAAAAGGTAATATTTTAGATTTTTATTTGCTTTGATTCAATTTTGAATTAGATTTGGATAATTTCAATTAGTTTTTTGTGGATTTTTTTTCAAAATAGGGTTTTTGATTGAATTTTTATGAAAATTTTGAGTTTAGAATGGATTTTGATTAAAAATGAATGTTTTTTTATGGATTTTGATTTAAAAATAGTGTTGTTTATGTATTTGTATTAAAAATTAGAGAATTTTATAGATTTTTCTTAAAAAGTAGGGTTTTTTTTGGTTTTTTTTTAAAAACTAGGGTATTTTTACAATCTTTTCATTTATACTATTTATACTAAATTTCAATTAGATTAATTAGTTTTTAACTTTAATCAGGCATTATGGCTGCTAAAAATAAAAATGCACAAATTCCAAATGATCCACTAGCTGAGAATGAAAATGCACAAATTCCAAATGATCCACCAGCTGAGAATGAAAATGCACAAATACCAAACGCTCCACCACCTCTATAGCCATCAATTGAAGAATTAATTAGTGAAAAATTGCAACAATTAAAGGGTATTTCTAAAGTTTATAAGAGAATCCCTCAATTATTTGAGATGTCAAACACATTGAAGGATATAATTAAAAATATAGAAACCCTCTCCACCCAACATAATTCCTTTCATTCATGGCGAGAAGACATGAGGGAATATTATGCATGTGGATTGTCCTATGATGATGTGAAAGATCTCAAATTAACCAAAGCCCAAATAGCCTCTTTATTTGTTAACCCCCACACTAGTTTGCTAGTTAATGTTAATAAACCAAAACTTTGTATAAAATGGTTCATGCATAGGGACATTGTAGATAAATTTTGGGATCGTTGGTGTATGGTTTTTGATAAACCACTGAACAACAATTGTGATATACCATTTTACTTTATTAAAAAATTATATGTTGAGTTTGTGTTAGGGCATCATGTCAATTACTTTGACATTAAACCCTTCCAGGGCATTGGTGGAGGTATGCCCCAGGATAGACTAGGGGCAGTTAGAGTAGTCCCAAGCCCATATGTTCCCCCTCCTCTCCTTCCTCCACCATCTCCAGTATATCATCTGGATATTATGCAGGATGTAGCCACACAAACTATCCAGTCTATTCACTCTTTGAGTGGCCTTTTGGTTTTGCATGCTTCTACAGTAGCTCAGCCACATTATGGTGATGTTGGCGATGGTTCGAGTGCTACTACATCATCATCGTCAGGTTCACATATTTGTGTGCCACATACTTGCTCCATGTGCTGCCAGATATGCTTGGGTCCTCTTGGACAACCCACAGAGCATCCCTTGGATACTTCTGATTATGACCTCCATAATGTGGACATTATAGATCAGACTCAGGGGAGTGGAGCACACCCTACAAAGTCCTCTCTTGCTAGAGAGGGGGACATTGGAATAGTGACACAAGTAAGATTTAAGTTGTAAATTCATAACTTGCATTTTTTTTCAAATGAATATTAATAAGAGATAGTATAATGTACTAATATTTATTTACATGGTCTATTTAACTGTTGATGTCTAAGGAGGAGCTCGCATAGGTGACTGATAGCACCCTTAGGGCCATTTCATTTGGCCTCGACACACACACAATATATATTTTCACACTCACTCATTTACATTTTTTTATTATATACTTGCTTGTCATTTGAATTGCCATTTATGAAATTATATAATAACTTATATATTTATCTTATTTTCCTCTTGTAGGAAATACCTAGTGTGAGCGAGGTGCAGCCTTGTCCAGATTAGGAAAGTGCAATGTTAGATAAGGGGAAGTTAATTGAACTCAAATTTGATTGAATTAAGAATTTTAAGATCTTATATTGATTATACATACATCGATATAGATTGGCAGTTTCATATGTACTTGTCATTTTTTATGTATAGGCAGTTATGAGCTATACATCATTGATGACAAGTGCGAGCAAGGTGCAACCTTGTCCAGATTATGGAAGTGCAATGTTAGAAAAGGGGAAGGTAATTGAACTCAAATTCAATTGAATTAAGATTATAAAAGATTGATTATACATATATCAATATAGATTGGTAGTTTCATATGTACTTGTCATTTTTATGTACAGGCAATTGAGCTGTACATCATTGTTGACAAGTGCCACAATTCCTGAAGGAGTACGTATTGGAATACTTGAAGGAGTAGGTGTTGAAACACCTCAAGGAGGTGTCGAAACACCTATAGGAGATAAAGAAAAAGATCAGCCTAAAGAGGTATGTGTTTATTTTATTTTGTGTTTCGTATTTATATGTTCCTATTACTAACAATTATATGCTAACTTGGATCAATTTTATGTTTTTGTTCACATATATAGATTGACATTAAAAAAGTTGGTTTGGTCAGTTCTGTTAGCTCTCAAAAATGCAGGTAAAAGGGTACCTCAAGAGGATGCCAATCTCTTGATACGTTTTAGGGTAACAGACAAGGTTGAATTACTTAAACCTTATACTCTTCAAGTGCTGCTAGACCTAGGTGGGTGTACCTATATGAATTGGGCAGACTTGAATTTTGATCTTCTCTTCTTGCAGTGATTTGTCCATGATGGCAGATGGAAGTGGACAAATGAAATCAAATTCGGTATAGATTGTATGGCAATATTCCAAACCAAATCCTAATATGCTCAGTTAATAGATGTAAAGAAAATGAATGAGTCCAAATGGTGAAATGCAGAGACTAGTGCCTTGTTGGGTATGCAGAGTCAAATGAAATCTAGATGAGCAACTTTTTCTTGGCAGAAACTCAAATTGTTTGACATATGTTTTGTTTATAACTTGTATAAACATGTAAGACTATGACTACCAAGTTCTTCTTTAATAATCCAGACAAATTTCCCTGATTTTTGTGATCAACCAAAAGGATTTACTCTTTTCTTGAAAGAACCAGTCAATTAACCAAACAGATACAACAAATGTGCACTGATAAATTGAATGTAAACTTGTTCTATCAATTTAAACAACCAGAAAGCATCAATCTTGGAGACAACTTAGCAATACTTTCAATAAATTCAACAGACAATTGACACCAGAAATGAGCTACAACATCAACTGATTCTCATTAAAAACTCCATTTTGAAAACATGAATCATGGTCTCTGTTATGTGGAAAATTTTATTCAACTGTATATTCCCTACCCTATCTACTCTAATCTAATCTGAATGTCCCATTCACAATCGGGAATGAATATTTATACACCAGCATCTGAAAGGACACATCACTTCACATTCCAACGTCGGCAAGCAACTGTTCGCATTGGGCTATTGTTAATCATTTGCTGAAGACATTCACTGAGACATCTAGTAAGTATGCTGAAGGAAAATATATCACCAAAAGTAATCCTTCTATCTTATTCACTTCGCTGTGACCTTTCAGAGTCAGGGAAATGTTCCATAGACTACCCTGTCTTACCGAAAATACCCCATGAAACATTCCTATTGCTAAGACATGTTCATACTTTCATTGATGAAACACTTCGGTGTGACATTCAGATCGACAAGACTATATAACTTCACATCGAAGACCCTTTGATAGGATTCCTCTATGCATGTCGGCGAGACTGGAGGTACTTTGCCAAAACCTCATTCTGAATACCCCTTAGTCTTACCAAGAAGTATATCCTCATCGCTGGTCAGCAAGACACCACAAATTCGCTGAGACCTTATATTGCATTCCTTTAGTCTGGCCGAAAAGTTTGCTTGGACCCCGAAAGTTGGTAAGACAATAAAACTTCACCAAGACCTTATCTCGAATACTCGTAGCTTGGCCAATAAATATCCATGTGCATTGGTCGGTGAGACATGACCCATGCGGTGAGACCACATACCGAATACAATTTTGTTTGGCTGAAGTGCGATCATGTGCACTAGTAAATGAGATAATGAAAATGACATGTCGGGGAGACCTTGACAATCTCATGCCGATATGGATCACAAAGTGAAATACTTAGACCTAGATGGATTTCATGGGACTACATGGCCAAATATGGGGAAAATGTGCTCGTGATAGGACTTATTTGGAATCTTATGAGTATGGAAAACATGTAAAATCATCAGAATTTTATAGTTCCAACAGGTTCTTTGAGAGGGGCATATTCTAGGACTCCTGACCCTTTGAAGAGATAGATATTTCAGGTAATCAAGATTACAATTTTAGAGTTCAATTATAATTCAATGTATATTGATTTCGATGTTAATTATTCAATTTTAAATCATATAGTATAACTAATATCAATTGTGGTTTGAATTTTTCTTGTGCAGCTGCCTTCAGAGCCAACGAGTGCTACAAAGAGGCTCCATTTTGATGATCCACTAGTAGTTTAGTATGAGATAGACATTTTGGCATGTAAATTTTGAATAGACATCGAGATGGCATATGCCACATTTTGTAAAACTTTGTTTGAGTTGGCATTGATGCCATTTTGTATATGGAGATACACTCAAGATTATTGGATAATTTGATATATAGAAGTTGACAATCAAAATTTAATTTCTTCCTCATGTGCATGATTAAACTCTTTGAAAATTTAATCAAGTGAGCAATGGTTAAATATCAATGTACAATAGCATAAAAAGAATGGTTATATTATGTAGTTTATATTCATATTGTTGACTACATTGCATTGCACATCTTTCAAACTCAAAGCATTACTTCACATTGCATAAGTAACAACTAGATGCTGATAGATGAAAAAAATTCAATAACAATATAGTTTTTACAAAGTCAACCCAAGTAGTTATGCAATTACTTCACATTACATAACTAATAACTAGGAGCAGCTATCAATTGCATTAGCTTGTCATGGAATTCTATGAGACCAAATTTCTTTGAGGAAACTTAGCATAATTGATAGCTTGATATGGAATTATATAACTGATTAGATAGCTCATAACATATATATAGAAGGAAGCAATCCCGACCCATCTCTAACATCAAATTTTGGTTGGGCCTCCTCGTTGACATCAACTATGTGTGGTTGGGCCTCCTCTACTCTAGTATCTAAATCAGGCTCAACTTGTACCCCAACTTATGCACATTAACTTGAACTCCATTTTGTGTATGTTGAGATCCTAATAATATAAAAGATAGAAGACTTGAGAGTATATTTAAGGGATGAAAGATATAAACTCGTTTTCAAAAGACTATGTAAATTTTAACATTTGGATATGTTATCATTCTCAATTATATATTAAATATAAGCTTAAATGTATAACATTAATTTTCTATTTACTCTCAAGTCACTATAAAATTAAATATGTATTTCTAACATAATTTTCCTCATTTCTATATATACTTGCATAATGGTAGCATAAATAAGTGTGTTTAAAGATAGTTTGAGGTGACCTGCATAAAATTTTAAATTATTTAGATAACATACAAGATTGAATCCAAGTTGTGGTTCCTATGATGTGGGAGATATGAACTCCATGCATATATGAAATAAGACACTTGGGTGTAAAATGATAGAATAAAGGCATAAAAAAATATCATTAACAACTTGCACAAAAAAAGAAACTTAAGGGCATTAGCAGAATTCTAAATGCAACAATATATAAATTAAAGACAATTTATTTACGAATGATTCCATGGAGAAACTAGAGAAGGTCACACCTCATAGATTGTATTCTTGGTAGGAGATAAAGAACTCTTAAGAGTTAAACCTCATAAGAGCTTGAGAGAATTTGGAAAGTATGCTAAGTTAGCACCTAGATACATGGGTTCTTTCAAATTTTTAGAAGTTATTAACCTGGTTGCCTACAAAATAGCTCTACCACCAACTCTTTCTCATATGCATGAGTTTTTCCATGTGTTATTTTAAAAAAATGTGTTTTGGCATTAACCATATTCTTGATTGGAATAATCTTCAAGATTAGGATCCAGGAGTGATCACAATTGAGCCTCTCAAATTACTTGAGGTTCACAAGACCCACTTGTGCTATAGAGAAATTACTCAATGTTAGGTCTAGTGGGACGAATATTATGAGGATAGTGCCACCTATAATATGTTGATGAATTAGTGTTATATCAGTTGATATGGTTTGTTTAAAATTAATATGGAACTTGGTTTGCATATAAATGAAAAGGAATGTTATACTTTGTATATTATTGGTTTATGTTAATATTTCCTTTATATAATCAAACTAGCTACCTTGTTGGCTTGATGAGGTGGATGCAAGAGATTTTTTTTCTCCCTCTAGGATAGTGAGGGAGAGCATCACTAGAGAGAGTAGCAGATTCGAGAAGAGAACCAAGGCCACCAAGAAATTGAGAAGTCACACACAAACCATATATTGCATGGTTTCTTTAAATTGTGAATTCTTTCTTAGAACTGGTTGAACTCTAAGTTCGTTTGAGTTGTCATTGGTTTAAGTATAAAATACATACATGTGTCCTTGTTTTATGATTAAAACCTAACTTGGCATGGAATTCTATGATATACAAGGTCTATTGATGCCAAGGTTCAATTTGTATGATATTAAAAAAGAAACCAATTGAGTAGAGTTATCAGCATTCTTTAGAAATCATAAGAATTTTTTTAGTACACTAGCCATTTTGATGTCTTCTTTTAGTCTCAAACGATATTTTGTATCATTGTTACATTGGTCTTGAGAGTGGTAGCTTAATATAGGTCCAAAATACAAAATTTGGTTTACTTGTGCAGTGTAACAGTGGCATAGGAAGATTTTTCTTTGAAAGAACCAAAGGGTGATTGCACATTTTAAGTGTATAAACACATACCTTTTTGTAATATCAAGGATACTTTTTGAATATTCCATGCATTGCTAATCTAAAAGGAAAGGTCTTTTTCCTAATTTGTATGCAGCCATGCTTTTAACATTGTCAAAAAGAGAAAAACTTCCCTAATGATGCAAAGGAATGGCCAAGCACTTCTAACTCTCCACATGAGAGAAGAGAACTGAGTAGAGTTATCAACATTCTTCAAAAATAATAAGAATTTGTATGATATTGAAAAAAGAAGACAATTGAGTAGAGTTATCAACATTCTTCAAAAATCATAAGAATTTTTTTAGTACACTAGCCATTTTGATGTCTTCTTGCAGTCTCAAATGCTATTTTGTAAGCAGATGTGTGATAAATTCTTAGTTCAATGATGCTAAACAATTTTTGAAAAAATAAAGTTGTGTCACGGTCTGCTTTCAATCCAACAAGCCAAAATGAAAGCTCAGCCTCTTGGAATGAAAATGCTTGTTTGGAAAACAAATGAATAAGAATGAGGTAGTTAAGGTGTTTGAAGTTATTTAGAGGTCACTTTTAGGGTGGAAGGTTTAAAAATCCATTTTAAATGCACAAAAAAGAATGAAATTACTTCAAACCAAGTTTGTGAAGAAGTTAACTATGCTCCCCACTAGTTTCCATTAAGAGTCCAAAGTGCTAAAAGACAAAAATATTTGAAGGGCTATTTCTTGGAGACCATGATGCTTAAAAACTCTCTATGTAAGGCTATGGGATCATGTTAGGACCATCTAAAGAAACCTCTCTCAGTTTTTTCTATTTCGTAGGCATTTTCCTGTGGTGATGACTTTTCAGTGGAGGGAAAAGTTGCCATATGCAAGCAATGTAAAGTTGCAAAGTGGTGCAAATTTCATTCCACAACTCGTATGACCAAACAAACTGTTCCAAAATGTCTGGATGGGTATGTTTACACTAGGGATGGTCATCTTTTTCACCCAAATATACCAAATCACTTCGAGCTACATTGGACCAACGATTTCCCTAAAGAGTCCAAAGTGCTAAAAGGCAGCAATCTTTGAAGGGATATTTCTCGGAGACCGTGAGACTTACAAACTCTCTGTCTAAGGCTATGGGATCGTGTTGGGACCATCTACAAAAACCTCTCTCGGTTTTTTCTATCTCAGAGGCGTTTTCTTGTGGTGATGACTTTTCAGTGGAGGGAAAAGTTGCCAGATGCAAGTAGTGTAAAGTTGCAAAGTGGTGCAACTTTCATTCCGCAACTTGTATGACCAAACAAACCATTCCAACATGTCTACATGGGTACATTTATGCTAGGGATGGTCCTCTTTTGCAACCAAATATACCGAATCAATCCGAGCTACATTGGATCAACGATTTCCCTTAAGTGTCCAAAGTGCTAAAAGGAAGCTTTCTTTGAAGGGCTATTTCTAGGAGACCGTGAGGCTTAAAAACTCTTTTTATGAGGCTATGGGATCATGTTGGGACCATCTACAAAAACCTCTCTCAGTTTTTGCTATCTCAGAGGCATTTTCCTATGGTGATGACTTTTTAGCTGAGGGAAAAGTTGTCAGATGCAAGTAGTGTAAAGTTGCAAAGTGGTGCAACTTTCATTCTGCAACTCGTACGACCAAAAAAACTATTCCAACACATCCAGATGGGTACTTTTACGCTAGGGATGGTCTTCTTTTGCAACCAAATACGCTGAATCACTCCGACCTACATTGGATCGACGATTTCCCTTAAGAGTCCAAAGTGCTAAAAAGAAAAAATCTTTGAAGGGCTATTTCTCGAAGACCATGAGGCTTACATAATCTCTGTCTGAGGCTATGGGATCGTTTTGGGACCATATACAATAACCTCTCTCAATTTTTGCTATCTCAGAGGCGTTTTCCTGTGGTGGCAAGTTTTCAGCTGAGGGAAAAGTTGTCAGATGCAAGAAATTTTCCAAAACACCAGACCAACACATGACTAATTCAAACACCCATATCTAAGTTACACAACATATATGAGAAACAACATAGACTCCTTTGGACCAACATTGACTTCCTATACATTCACCCTTGAAAAGGCTACTCAATTAGCCCAAAAATGGAAAGCAACATACCTTCAAACACCACACAGACCCCTGAAACCTTGGGGTAGCAAATAAATTGCCAAGAAAACAAAGATTCTACAATTAGATTCCATTTGTACGGACCTGTAACCATCAAATCAGAAAACCCTTATTTTTAGTGTAATTCTTGAGGGTTTATTGGATGTAGCACTTCCACAACCTTTCAGACTCTTTCACCACCTTAGACACCTTTATTTAGTCCCCAATATGCTTAGAAAACAAAGAAACTTTTGGTATCTTATTTTTCCAAACCCTAGGGTAGAAACTCTATTTTCAACTCTATGCTTAGAAAACAAAGAAACTTGTGGTATCTCATTTTTGCAAACCCTCTATTAAGAAGTCAAAATAAATTCAATACATGTAATAACATTTCTACATAAAGTTTTGATACAAAAATGATTGAATGGCTTGTGCACAGGCAGAAAACACAAGAAAAATAGTAAAATATGAACTGAGCAATTGAGTTGCTAAAAATGAAGTTGCACCCAAGTTGGATTTGAGGAGCAAAAGTTGCAACCCACTATAATTTATTATATATAAATGGGAGATATTACAAAACCTGGTTCAAATGAGCATACTGACAAGAAAGAACCAGGAAGAAAACCTTCTGTTGTAGCTCGATTAAGTACAAAAATAGACCCCTTTACATTTTAAACATACCCTTTCTACAATTCCAGACATTTGACCCATATTTCAAAAAACATCACTAGGTATATATTATGCCCATACACAATTATGACCGTTTTACATTGTTTCCAATTTGAGAATTCAAATTTTACAAAATTTTCCTATTAGAGGCATTCAGGGCACAGTCTTCAACAATAGTAGTATGTTCACGTTCTGGACTGACAAGCACCAGTAGAAACCATCAAGGTAGCTTAGAATAACCAATCTATATTATTCTAAATGACACAAAATATGATGAGATGGTAATGAAAACTATAAAAGATGCTTAAAATAACCAATCTATATTGTTGTAATCTATGGCATACCTCTCTGAAAAGGATCAGAGTTGGCTATTGTTGCAGCAGGTCCATGATCAATCATGCCAGGAATATCGCAAAATTGGGAAAATGAGAAATCTATATTGTCACAATAGAAAAGATGCTTAGACTAACAAATCTATATTAATCTAAACAACTCGAATGATGATGAATTGGTGATGAAAACTATAAAAGATGCTTAGAATAACCAATCTATATTATTCCAAATGACACAAAATATGATGAGATGGTAATGCAAACTATAAAAGATGCTTAAAATAACCAATCTATATTGTTGTGATTTGTGGCATACCTCTTCGAAAGGATTAGAGCTAGCTATTGTTGCAGTAGGTCCATGATCAATCGTACCAAGAATATCGCAAAAGTGGGAAAATGAGAAATCTATATTGTCACAATAGAAAAGATGCTTAGACTAACAAATCTATATTAATCTAAACAACTTGAATGATGATGAATTGGTGATGCAAACTATAAAAGACGCTTAGAAAAACCAATCTATATTATTCTAAATGACACAAAATATGATGAGATGGTAATGTAAACTATAAAAGATGCTTAAAATAACCAATCTATATTGTTGTAATCTATCGCATACCTCTCCGAAAGGATCAGAGTTGGCTATTATTGCAGTAGGTCCATGATCAATCATGCCAAGAATATTGTAAAAGTGGGAAAATGAGAAATCTATATTGTCACAATAGAAAAGATGCTTAGACTAACAAATCTATATTAATCTAAACAACCTGAATGGTGATGAGTTGGTGATGCAAACTATAAAAGACGCTTAGAATAACCAATCTATATTGTTATAATCTGTCACATACCTCTTCGAAAGGATCAGAGCTGGCTATTGTTGCAGCAGGTCCATGATCAATCATGCCAAGAATATCGCAAAAGTGGGGAAATGAGAAATCTATATTGTCACAATAGAAAAGATGCTTAGACTAACAAATCTATATTAATCTAAACAACTTGAATGATGATGAGTTGGTGATGCAAACTATAAGAGATGCTTAGAATAACCAATCTATATTGTTCTAATCTATCACATACCTCTTCGAAAGGATCAGAGCTAGCTATTATTGCAGCAGGTCCATGATCAATCGTGCCAGGAATATTGCAAAAGTGGGAAAATGAGAAATCTATATTGTCACAATAGAAAAGATGCTTAGACTAAAAAATCTATATTAATCTAAACAACCTGAATGATGATGAGTTGGTGATGAAAACTATAAAAGATGCTTAGAATAACCAATCTATATAGTTCTAATATGTCACATACCTCTTCGAAAGGATCAGAGCTAGCTATTGTTGCAACAAGTCCATGATCAATCTTGTCAAAAATATTGCAAAATTGCATACAAAATATCACTATTAAAGACACCTGCATTGCAATAGTATATAAAATATATGTATTAAATAAAGAACACTAATGAACTTAATCATAATGAACATAAGCATTGTACCTTCCATTCTTGAAAATGCTATTCAAGTGTTCCTGAAGGGTCATCTCTTTGCTTAAGAGTATCCAATATTGCGTCATGATCAGCATTACTGAGTGTCCATATTTGTTTTTTCTTTGGTCTGGCATGATGCCTCAACAACTTAACATTTGTTGCTATAACAAGGTGTGAATACATGAGAATGGTTTTTTGTTTCTCATAGTCTTCAAATGCAAGTATGTCATTCTTTCTAATCAGGTATGTTCATAACCAAGTTCCTACAACCACAACTAAACCTATAGGATACAGGAAACCATCATCATCTTCCATCGGTTGTGTTAGCTTATGATTTACCCACACACATCGAGCCAACCAATAGTCTGATCTCTCTTCATTCCCCTGTGGTGCAACAACTACAAAAATATGTCCTAGCTGTAGTAGATTTGAAAGCAAGTCATAGTCAACTAAACTTTTGATTGTGTCATTTGTCATGGATATTGTTTGAGATAAAGGAGTTACATACTGTGGTACCCATGTATCCACCCACTCACTTGACTTGCATTGATCCCACTCAGACTGAATACAACTCTGACAAAAACAAGCCAACTCTCGTGTCCAAATGGTCCTTGTGCTTGCATTTGAGCTTCAAAATGAATGCATCTTTGAAGAATATTTGATTGTATGACAATCCAATCTACCTCCCACTATACCCTCCTCAACAAACCAAAAGAATATGTGCATTGTTGAATCAAGTGTCCCTCCCTGTGACAATGCTGAACTACACCAATCAACAATAAAATGTGCATCGCTGAATTTTGCTCCTAAAATCTTCAATTGCTCCTTAACTAGAGCTCTCTTTACGCATGCACTTGCTCCATCATGCTCCCCTTTCCCATGTCCAGCTTCAAAAAAACTCCAAATATGAGGTAGACCCCTCTCTACATGCATTCTACTCAACCAATAGAACATACGAGCATTCTTGAATTGACCTTTGCAATTATCTGACCAAATTAGTTGTTGGCCCAGTGCTATATCATGCTCCTACAAGGACTCAAAAAAATCTCGAAACAATGTTGGACATACTCAGACGAGTGAGATCTATCATCACTCATATAAAAATGATACTCTCTAATTATCTTTCAATCCTCCTCTACACTATTAGGTGCATGTCTAAACATTATGTGGACAAAAATAGCAATATAAATGGAATTGTAATACTGAGATTGTACCTCATTTTGTGGTTGCAATGTGTAGTTTTCTACAAAATCAACCACTGATATAATAGTGCCAATTGGAAAAGAGTCCTTACACATCCTAAATTGTTGATCCAACCACTGAGACCTATGACTATGCCTTGCATACTTGTAGAAAATATTGTCCTTAAAATCTGAAATAAAATCAACAACACTGCATTCTTTTGTAACCAAATCACATCTAGAACCTTCACCTCCACTTTGCAAAGTATATTTGACTATCTCATATCTCTTTTTCTCAACAAGATTATTTCCAAATTCATGTTCATAACTCTCATGAAAACATTGAACAAACTTTGACAAGCCACCACATTGTGAGCACTTTGCATTTAAACAATCATTTCTATAGAAAAAGCAACCATCATCTCTAGAACATAAAAATAGATCTAGCAAGTCCCTTGATGATTTCAGAAGATGAATTGAACCACACTCCTGCAACATTTCATTAGTATGCAAAGTAGAATAGATATAGCATAATAGCTCATGGTACATTGAAACCTCCACATGGTATTTGCAACAACAAGTATTGAAAACCGCGTCCGTGTCACCTACAAATAGAATGTAGGGTCCGTTGGAATGCACAAAATGGCCCACAAATTGGATATACGTTATAATCCGATATCCAATTCATTTGAAAAAAAATAGGATGTTTTGTAATGATATGATTTTAGTTCTACAAATCAGATATTTGATTTGTGTACACATAGACCTAAGGGTTAATGGTAGATGGTAGAGGGTTTAAGGGTTTAAAGGTTTAGGGTTTAGGGTATATGGTAGAGAGTTTAAGGGTTAATGGTTTTTGGTAGAGGGTTATAAGGTTTTAGGGTTTCATGGTTAAGGGTATAGGGGAGAGAGATAGATGGAGTGAGTTTGTGAGAGAGTGACCTGAGAAAGTGGGATAAGGTTGGAGAGGGTGGGAGAGTGGGATAGAGTGGGATAGAGTGGGAAAGAGGGAGGGAGAGGGTGGGAGAGAGTGGGAGAGGGTGGTAGAGAATGGGAGAGA